>CAMOHE010041079.1:0-39962 GCA_946598075.1 Artocarpus hirsutus | reverse complement strand
GTTTCAATTCAAATAACCCAATAGAGAAGTTATCTAATTAAAACAACTTTATCTAGATAATCTCTAGGAAAATAAATAGATTCCTAATAATTCTACAAGTTTATCTTGATATAATTTATTCAAATTAAATCAACTGATAAACAAACAAAAATTATCCGATCCCAATAATTCAACAAGTTTAATCTTGAATTAATTTTGTCACAAAATTAATTCAACCGATAAACAGACATAAATTATTTGATTCTTTCAAATTTCAACCAATCTAATAAATCTGACATAAGTCACTAATAATTAGAAAAGCACGCCGTATCGTTATAGGATTTTGTGAGTTAGCAAAGGGAACCAAATAGACCTATATAGTTCAAGCTCCCGATAATTATGAAACCCAATATCCCAGATATACATTTCATAATTATCAACTCCAACGCTACTTCACTAAAAGCTTGGAGTTGCATTCTTGAACTCTATAAAATTACGAAGCTCGTATAGCTAAGTCTCCATGACATATCATAGTGTACCGTATCCCCATAGGATTATCTATAATCGGCTTAAGGACAAGTTCTGCCATACCTTCCTGATTATTTTTATCTTACGTTCCATTATCTCACCATTGGAAAACTTACCATCTAAAGACGGTATACCATTCGGTTACACCTATGTATCCAAATGGTTGAGCGCTCCAGTTTTTCAATTACAGGATAACACATATGAGAGGATATCGCTACTCCTAAAGAGGAGCTATGGATTCCATGTCTATGAATAATAGGTCTACGCTATCAAGAGTCATGCCTCTAATATACAGGCATGCATAGCACTATTAAAATGTGGGTGTCACCCTTTGGTACATCAAAAGTCACAAGTCAAGACAACGAGCCCACTATTCATCTCAAGATTAAGATAGAATACAAATGATTGTCTAAAGTGAATCGATTTGCCAAGATAGAATTATTAATCCAAATCAATTCACTTTATGTCCCAATCCAACACATCGTCACCTATGACAACGTGCCAATGTTTTTATTCACGGAGTCCACCTCCGATGGTCAAGACAAACCATCTCCCAATAGGGATATAGACAACATAACAATCTTTATATGAATAAAGTGCCCAACTTTATTTCCTCGATTGCGGATCTTATGATTTAGACCGTCACCTGAAGAATTATGTCTTCTGCATAATCTGTCTATCATATACTCAATTCTTAAAGGTTTAGACGGATAGTCTCAGACTATTGTTTGCTTATCATACATTTAACAAATATGAACGTAAAGAGGACAAGATTTGGTATAAATAAATTCTTTATTAATAAAAATGTCTTCAAAAAGTTATTACATTTTTACTCCTTAGGGCATATATGTCTAACAATCTCCCACTTGCACTAAGTGAGTAAATATGACAAATCTCGCATCCCCATAGCTTCCACATGTCTCTTGAAGACTCTCTCAGTAAGTGTCTTCGTGAATGGATCAGCTAAATTGTCCTCTGACGCGATTTTGCACACCGTGACATGCCTGCCCTCGACGAAGTCCTTTATCACAGGATACTTTTGATCAATATGCTTACTCTTCTTGTGATATCTTGGTTCCTTAGCATTAGCTACCGCCGCACTGTTATCACAATACAGTGATACCGTCTTATCCATACCAGGAACTACCTCAAGATCCCCAAGGAACTTAAGGAGCCACACTGCTTCTTTCGAAGTATCACTAGCTGCCACATACTTGGCTTCCATCATTGAATCCGAAGTGTAATCTTGCTTCATACTTCTCCAACTAAACACAAAACCCGAAGTTGATTTCCTAGAATCCAGACAGGATTGAAAATCTGAGTTAGTATATCCTAGAGGATTTAAGTCCTCACCTGAATACACAAGCATATACCCTCGAGTCCTTCTCAAGTACTTGAAAATATGCTTTACCGCAACCCAGTGGTTCGGTCCTAGATCCGCCTGAAATCGACTAACAATCTTGACCGCATAGCAAATATCCGGTCGTGTGCAAAGCATGGCATACATGAGACTACCTACTACTGAAGCATAAGGCACATTCTTCATGTATTCTCTTTCTTCATTAGACTTTGGAGAGTCTTTCTTAGAAAGAGTAATTTCAGACCTAGATGGTTACCCACCTTTCTTAGAATCCTGCATTGCATACCTTCTGAGAATTTTATCTATGTAACTGGCTTGTGACAAAGCTATCATTTTGTTCTTCTTATCCCGAAAGATTTGGATACTGAGAATAAAATTAGCCTCACCCAAGTCCTTCATGTCAATCTGCTTGGTCAACCATAATTTGACCGATGACAACGCCCTAATGTCATTGTCAATTAGCAGAATGTCATCTATATAGAGCAGCAGAAAAACCACCTTCTCATCCTTAATGTGTTTATAAACACATGGCTCATTCACATTTTGTGAGAACCCATAAGTCTTGATCACCTGATCAAATCTTATGTTCTAAGAAAGGGAAGCTTGCTTAAGTCCATATATTGACTTTAGCAATTTACAAACCTTACCCTCTTGACCCTTGACCTTGAACCCGTCTGGTTGTTCCATATAAATGGACTCATCAAGATAGCCGTTTAGAAAAGCTATCTTGACATTCATCTGTCAAATCTCGTATTCGAGAGCGACAGCTATGGACAAAAGAATCCGGATGGACTTAAGCATGGCTATAGGCAAAAAGGTTTCCTCGTAATCGATTCCTTCCTTTTGCATATAACCCTTAGCTACTAGTCTAGCCCTAAAGGTTTTGACCTTTCCATCCACTCATCTTTTCCTCTTGCAGATCCATTTGTACCCTATGGGTTTTACCCGTTCGGGAAGATCCACAAGCTCCCAGACCTGATTAGTCTCCATAGACTTCATCTCTATGTTCATGGCCTCTGTCCAGAGTTTCGAATCAACATCCTCCATAGCCTCTGCGCAAGTGTAAGGATCCCTGTCATGTTCATCCAATTCAGCCAAGAAGGCCTCCCCATTGAACATATACCTCTCGGGTTGACGCCCGATCCTTCCACTATGCCAAAGCTCCTTAGGTTGTTGTTCGGGTTGGTCTGGTCTTTCTACACTGATCGGAATGGTCTCATTTGGAACCTCCAAAGTGATCAGATCACTCCTTAACTCCTCAAGCACTACTTTGCTTCGAGGCTTGAAGTCGTCCATGTAACTCTCCTCAAGGAAAGTTGCATTAGTTGAAACCACGACTTTATTTTCCTTTGGGTTATAGAAATAACCACCTTTATTCCCTTTTGGATATCCTATAAACATGCAAACTTTCGAACATGCTTCCAACTTATTTGCATCCTTCAACAGGACATGAGCCAGACATCCCCATATGTGAACATGGTTTAAGGATGTCTTTCTACCCGTCCACAACTCGTGAGGAGTTTTAGGCATCGATTTTGAAGGCATATTGTTCAAAAGATAACATGTGATTTGTAGTGCATATCCCCAAAAAGATAAAGGTAATGATGAATAACTCATCATAGATCTTATCATGTCTAATAAAGTCCTATTTCTTCTCTCTGCTACGCCATTCTACTACGGAGTGCCCGGAGCCGTCAAATGGGATAAAATCTCATTCTCTAATAAGTGTCCCAGAAACTTATCAGAAAGGTATTCTCCACTTCGATTAGATCGAAGTGTCTTTATGGGTCTACCCAATTGTTTTTTCACTTCAGCCGGAAACTCCCTGAACTTGTTAAAGTTTCGCTTTTGTGGTGCATCAGGTACACATACCCAACCTTGAGTAATTGTCAATAAAAGTGATGAAGTACTCAAACCCTCCTCATGCCCGGATGTTCATTGGTCCGCAAACATCACTATGCACAAGTTCTAGAACCCCTTCGGCCTTATTGCCCTTAGACCCGAATGGTCTTTTGGTTATTTTACCCTCCAAACAAGATTCACATTGAGGTATAGATTCCACCTTTAAGTGACTTAAAGGTTCATCCCTTACTAGCCTTTGAATCCTATTCAGGTTAATATGACCAAGGCGCAAATGCCAAAGATAAGTCTTATTAGAATGAGAAGTTTTAAGCCTTTTAGAGTTATTATCATTCATCTCAACATTAAGTAGTAAGTCCATATTAGGTTTGATAAAATATAGATTATTTTACATCCATCCAGAACAGATAAAAGATTTGTTTTTACGAATCACCACTTTATTATTAAAAGAAACTAAATAAGAGTCTTTAAATAAACAAGCTACATAAATTAAATTCCTTTTAAATTTAGGAACATAAAAACAATATCGCAAAATTAAATTTCTATAATTATCAAAATAAACATGGACGTCTCCCACTGCTTCCGTTAAGAACAAGGATCCATCGCCCATCTGAAGCGTGAAGCCTTCATGAAGCAGACTTTTCGTTTCTTTGAACCCCTGTAGAGAAACACAAACGTGATTAGTTGCACCAGAATCTATGACCCAAATGTCACTTGATTCCTCAACCAAACAAGTTTCTAAATACAGAAGATCACACCTACCTCATTTGGAAAGGAAGTCCTTGTAATGCTTCTTTATGTGTCCGACCTTCCCGCAAAAGAAGCAGTTTAGCTTCTTTGGGTTCTTCTCTTCTTCTTCTTCTTCTTGCTCTTGTTATTAGCAGGAATAGAAGACTTCCTATTCTTGGCCCGTTGCTTCTTTCCATTCCCAGAGCTAGGATTGGAACCAAAAGTAGCTACCGTGTTGGCCTCTCCACCCGTAAAAGACTCCCTAATCAGCAGTTCGAACTCTTGTAACTGTTTCATTAATTCTATTAAGGTCATATCTCGCTTATTGCTCAAATTAAAAGTAGCTCTAAACGGAATAAACTCCTTAGACAGAGTCTCAAAGACCATAGTCATCTGAGTTTCAGCATCGATGTCGGCTCCATTAGTTTGAGCCTCAGCGAGGTAACCCATGACCAACATCATATGCTCCTTTATAGATGTCCTCGGCCTTTGTCTACAGTTTAAGAGTTTCCGAAGCACCCCTTGCCACTTTGTTATGGCTTGGCGTCCAAATATGTCTTCAAGATTATCTAAGATCTACTCGCAGTCTCATAATCTTCATGTTGAGCCTACAGCACGTTATTCATGCTTGCCATAACATAGCAGCGGGCCTGATCGTTTGCATCTTTCCAGCGATTGTACACTTGGAATTGCTCATTAGTTGAGTCTCCCATAGGCTCGGAAGGACAAGGGGTTGTCAGCATGAATTTTAGTTTCTCAAAGAAAAGGACGATATCTAGGTTCCGTTTTCAATCATTATAATTCTCTCCGGTTAATAGGTTTTTGTCAAGTATCGAAGATAAAGCATTTTTAGACATTTGGAATCTACAATAAAGAATCATATACCAAACATAAGCAAACACTTCATGATAATTTCGTAAGAGAACACAACCATGTAAAAACATACAAATGTGTTTATGTGTCAAAACCTTGAAAATATCACAACCTTACAACGATAATTCCCAACTCAGAATTCAACAATCTCCTAGGGGAGTCATGTCGAATTCAATCAAGAACACGGATCCCCTCCTGATTAATATATGCCATCCAGGACCCGTATGATCCAGCATATATTAATAATCGTTTCTTTGGCCATTAATTTTATTAACAGAGCTCCTAAGGAAGGTTAATAATAAAATTAACATGAGTGCATAACCATCATTTCAATATTTTATCCATGATTTACAACCACCACCTAGGGGTATGTAACTATAAATCATGCTAAAATACCTTATCCTCTCAGAGCTCCAATCTAGTACATGATAGAAATCCCTTCCTAGGGGTCGAAACCACCATGTTCTTCCTATGGACCAACGATGGAAGCCTTAGGTCCTCTCTTCGAAAACCTTCTCCCACTCAATCTTTTGAAATCAAGGTTTTATTTTAAAAGATATGCATGAACAATTTTAATATGAGCTCCACTCCCTATTCTATATGACATGTTATCAATATACATGACAAAACATATTCTAGTACAGACAGGCAAAGCTATTAAGCAAAGCTACAAGCAAAATAATAATAAATAACCGTAATATTATGGTTCCATCCTAGAGAATAGAAAACAAAGATTACAAGAGAATAATCGAAACATATTATCGATTCTTCATCCTTGAATTTCCAAGCTGTATCCTTCTTCTTATAAATCCCATCTCCAAGTCTTCAATCCTGTATGAATCGAATACTCCATATTTCTGGTCAAATCCATATTTAATGTTTCTCAGAATTGTCTCAAAAATAAAATTAAAACTGCATGAAAAATTGCACCTTTTCTGGAGAAAATTCTAGCTTTCTACTGGCAAGCTGATCTGTGTGATCGGCCTATAGGTCATGACCCATCGGCCTGCCGAACTAGAATTTTGGCCTGCCGCCAGAGCTACCTAATTTCTGCCCCGCTGATGGCCTACCGAACTCACATCTGGCCTGCCGATCTACGATCATTGGCTTTGCCGAACTGGAGAGTTTGGCATGCTGACCGAGCAAAAATCACCCTTACCAGAAAATACAATTTTTTAATGCAATTCATCAATTTTACTTTCAACAATTCAAAAATATAAAATTAGTGACTCAAGAAATACCTAAGAATGCCATCATCCATCTTCTAGATCCGCCTTCTAGATTCGTCTTCTCCGAACAATTATTTAATTACAAAATTCTTACAAATTTAAAACTAAATAATAATTCCTAGACGGAGATGATAATCCGCCATCTAATTACATGAAAAAAAAAACTTAGATACATATTCTAACCTCTAAAGAACCATAACTAGTATAAATTAATTAATTAATTAATAATTATATAATAATTTAATCAACCATAATTAATTAATAAATATTCACCATATAATCCATGACAAAATATAAATATATAGAAACCAACAGTGTCAACTCTCTATAAAATTAAATTCAAGTATAGAAGAGATCAAAATCACATAATTTATACATATAGCATCACAAACTCATAAATTGACGTAAAAACCATGGTTCTGATACCAATTGTTGAAAAAAATACGCAGAGAAATTTAAAAATTTTATATCAGAGTATTTTTTAAAACACAAATTTGACATGCTATATATATAAATTAACTTGATCTTACTAACCTTTGAATGCCGAAAAGCTCCTGAAATCTGTGTAGAGAAGTAATGTTCCAGAAGAGCCTCAACTAACTAGTCTTCTTTGCTATTTTCTATCCATAATCGAAGTGAGTGTGGGCTCACACGTACAGTTCTTCCTCAAGGTGACTCTCCTTCCAACCAATTGAGAGAACCCAAAGCTAGTGTTCGTGATTTGTGAACAAGAGCTCTCAGGGAGTTTCAGATTCTCACCAGCAGAGTATCACTCTTAATCTCTCAATTGATCTAAATAACTTATGAGACTTACTCCCTATTTATAGAGGCTGGGTCTAGGTTCATTTCTTATCAGATAAGGTCTCAAAAATTCGAATCAGAATCAAATTCGAATCAATATCGGATGAAATCCATGTAAAAATGCGTGATTTTTATTTCGTGCATAGGCAAGCCGAACTTTCTCATAGGTAGGCCGAACTTGCCCCATCGAAAAGCCAAACTTTAAGTCGACATGTCAAACTATCGAAAAAAAAAACTCAGCGAATCTTTTATTTTTCACCCGAGATTCTATAGGATAAAATCCCAGTTTCAATTCAAATAACCCAATAGAGAAGTTATCTAATTAAAACAACTTTATCTAGATAATCTCTAGGAAAATAAATAGATTCCTAATAATTCTATAAGTTTATCTTGACATAATTTATTCAAAATTAAATCAACTGACAAACAGACAAGAATTATCCGATCCTAATAATTCAAGTTTAATTTTGAATTAATTTTGTCACAAAATTAATTCAACCAATAACAGACATAAATTATTTGATTCTTTCAAATTTCAACCAATCTAATAAATCTGACATAAATCATCAATAATTAGAAAAGCACGCTGTATCGTTACAGGATTTTGTGAGTTAGCAAAGAGGATCAAATTGACTTATATAGTTTAAGCTCCTGATAATTATGAAACCCAACATCCTAGATATAAATTTCATAATTATCAACTTCAACGCTACTCCACTAAAAGCTTAAAGTTGCACTCTAAGATACAATAGCCAAGACAGAATTATTAATCCAAATCAATTCACTTTATGTCCCGATCCAACACATTGTCAGATATGACAATGTGCCAATGTTTCTATTCATAAAGTCCACCTCCAATGGCCAAGACAAACCATCTTTCAATAGGGATATAGATAACATAACAGTCTTTACATGAATAAAGCGCCCAACTTTATTTCCTTGATTGTAGATCTTATGATTTAGACTATCACCTTTAGAATCGTGTCTTCTGTATAATCTGTCCATCATATGCCCAATTCTTAAAGGTTTAGACCGGCAGTCTCAGACTATTATTTGCTTAACATACATTTAACAAATATGAACATAAAGAGGACAAGATTTGGTATATAAATCATAAATAAATTCTTTATTGATAAAACTGTCTCCAAAAACATATTACATTTTTACTCCTTAGGGCATACACATCTAACAATCAATGGTGTGTGTGTTGATATTTGACTAGATTTATTTCTATATCATTTCGCTTGTGTCCCCAATATTTGGGTTGGGATTCGATTTACCTATTTCATCCATTTGCTAAAGTGGTTATTTATAACTATTTTTGGTCGTGCTTGATTTTTGTGTCCAATAGGTTTTTCCCTGTTGGGTCTCAACACATGTTGCTTCTATGCTTCATCCATTCTCATTAGTGGATCCAATCTCATACAAAGTCAAAGCAACCACGACTCTTCCTTTCTCATATTAATATGATGAAGAAATATATAATAGATTTCCCGGCTGAAATCCACATAATGGATTTAGGTACTAAATTCTTCTTTCTTTTTATTATTTACTAGTAAAAGCACGTGCTATGCACATGCATATTTAGTTTGTTAATTACTTTTACACAGAAATTTAAAAACATGCAATGATTAATATAACATGTTTTGAAGTATTTAGATTGGATAAAATTTGTAGAAATTTAATTAAAGAATAACACACATCAAAAGATAAATGATGTTTAAATAAGACACATTTTATGAGATTATATTCTAATAAGGAAATTAGAAGGACAGCAACAATATTGATGTCACATTTAACAGAAGATTTAACCAAATATATATCTGAAAGAAACAGTTATATACTATAGATAAATTAGAAAAATGAAGTATGTTGATTGTGTAAACGACAAATCCTTAAAAAAAACACAAGAAATGAGGTATAAAAAAGCCAAAAACAAAAGATATAGTATTTCAAAACCAAAAAAAAAAAAAAAAGAAATTGTAAAGGATAAAAAAGGCAAAACAAATGAAAAGCTTAAATATAAATGGAAAGAAATAAATTCAAAAAATACAAAAACAAGAGAAAAGGGTGAAAATGAGGGGACAAGGAAAAGTGAAAGAAAGGAAAAAATTTTGGAAAAAGCAAAAAAAGAAAAAAAAAAAGATGCGCGCGCATGTGTTTGTGGGTTAGCAATTTAGAAAAAAAATTGAAAAAAAAAAAAATACATTTCGTGCCTCTACAAGGGACCAAAAAAATCCGAAACATTTTGCAGGAAAAACCCAAAAAAAAAAAAGAAGGAACAAGAGTTTCGTCCCACTCACTCAGAGACGAAACATTTCCTCCTTAAGCTTCCAAAACACCACGAGTCAACATCCTAAAGATTTGCGCATAGCCACTTTTAATGTAGTAGGATAAACTAAATGAACTCATTCAAGTTTGAGGGCACAAACAGTTTCTTGATTTGGAATTTGCAAAAGACTCGGGCTAGTTTAGAAGCTTAGTTCCAATTAATGGTTTCATTGTTAACTGAAACTCTAGTTCGTCCTAATAACCCTTGAAACGGAGTCTAATAGTTAGAATTCTTTTTAGTTCTAACTAAAAACGTAATAAGTACTACTTTTTGTTCAAACTCACATTTTAATAGACTTATCAAACATAAGTTTCACAAATCATGATTTTGACTATTTTTTTTATTCTAACCAATTGATTCTAATCAGGCTCCCAAACAACAATGTTATACAATACTTTTGTCGTTTTACGTTTCTCTTGAAATCCTGACGCATGTTTCACTAAACTGACCAATTACGTGAGACCTCAAGTAAAAGTTTTTTCTGCCTTGCAAAAATGCATTCTCACTTGAAAAAGAATGAAAAGAGACTCAGATGTAGAAAGATGGAAGACTTCTAGAAGACAACTTATACAACATTGGTTGGAAAAGGAAGCAGAATATAGAATGGAAAAAATAAGTCGGTCTTGGTCGAGGATATTTTAACCAGCCGAGCCAGAAATTTTGTTTTACAACATTTCCTATGTAGACCAACATTGCATTCATTTCCGAACACTTGTAGACCAACCACTTTCCAAACACTAGTAGACCAACCACTACGACCGCCATATAGTAGCAACAAGCCTTATGTATGGGAGGAAACATAAATGTGACCTTGCCTAAAAAGATATTTTACTGTGCTCCTCATTCCCCATTTCCGGCCACCAGCCTCAACCGGTTCAATCACCTCGGCTTCTAATGTTTCGGGCTTGCGCGGATTCACTCCAGAAATTGGGACATCTGCCGGTGTTGACCATTTCCCAGAAAGAGCAACACCCATCATCTCATATATCTTCCCGCCAAGCTGTGCTGGATTTTCAGGCTGCATCAACAAGAGATTTGCCTTTAATCTTAGAGCCAAAAAAAAAAAAAAAAGGAACATAACAGAGAGGAGAGAAGGTAGCCCAAGAAAGAAGGAAACGCTACAGATTTCTGGGACTGTAGACGCAAAAAAAATGCTAGGAGTTAATAATTCCTAGTGTAGTTCCGAAAATGCAGTTAAGTTAAAGAGAGATAATTGCTCACAGTATAGCCACTAGAAACCAAAGCTGCGTCATACAAGAGATCAATTGCTCTCAGAGCAACGTCGTCATCAGGGCAACTCTTGACTGCAGCCTGAAATCCAAAGTTAAAATATCAACAACATACTCTAGGCATAACAAAATATTTATAGAAACAGGGGAATTTCTGTCCACAGTACATTCAAGTTTTTAATGATTGGGTGTTTGGGATTAACCTCAATCACCCTTCTGCCTCTCATATACTCCAAGCCCGCTGTATCACCCACAGTTTGTGACTTCATAAGCCTACAAGAGTATTAATTAGACTCTAAACATTAACACGTTATCTAATCTCTTCAAAGTGCCATCTAACATCAGCAATAGAACGGCCCCTACCTTTCCATGTTCGCCGACCAACCAAACCTCCCAGATACAAGAACGCAAGGCAATGAGCTCAGACGATTTGAGATTTGAACACTGGCAACTTTATCTCCCAAACCTTTCTTAATCCAATCACAAGTTTGGCCAAATTCCTGCTTAATCTCTTTTTCTTTTTCCTCATTCTTATCACCTGGAGATATTCCAATATATTCAACTTACATTATCTATACCAAGTACAAATGAAGCAAGCAAAACCAACACCTGATACTTTTTCTGTCAACAGAACTGAAACTATCAAGTTAAGGTTTCAATAAACTAACCTAAATCCAAATCTTCCTTGCTAATATCAACAAAATTCTTTTCCTTAAATGATTTCAGGTTCTGGATGGCGACCTCATCAATGGGCTCAACCAAGAACAGCACCTGCAAACAATTAAATCACAATACATGCGCAAGTGCACATGAAAGTAAGAATACAAACAACTAACATCAGAAAACTCTTCATATGTGAAAACATACTTCAAGATCCTTCTCAAGAAGTTCCTCAAGGAAAGGTGTGTTCTTAGCACTAGTCACACTATCAGAAGCAATGTAGTAGATGTCCTTCTGCTCAGGCTTCATGTTTTCGACATACTCAGCCAAACTGATCATCTCTTCATCACTTTGGGAAGAGAAAAATCTTAGTAGTGGAGCAATATGTTTGTGGTTTTCATGATCTTCAATGCAACCCAATTTCAAATATTTGCCAAAATTGTCCCAGAACTTCTCATAATCCTGCAACAAAAAGAAGGAATGAGTTTTAAGGGCGCAAAGGAAGGCAGCAAGGTCTGTGCTAGAGCACACAACTTGAGTAAAGATTGTGACATCATATAAGCTCGCTAGGAATATATATAGAAGCTAAATGAGAAAATGACGAATTGCTGCAAGACCATGTTTGTAACTATATCACCAGATAATATGTATCCTAGGTAACGCAGGGAAGAATAGAAAAGATTATTAACACGCATGAGAAAATACCACACGTCATAACTACAAGTCCGTTTGAACAATTTGTTTGCATAAATAACATGTGCAAAGGCAGGAACCAAGATATAAGAAATGAAGGCATACTTCTTTGTTCTCACTCAATGATATTCCCAGAATCATGTCAAAGGCCTTCCGCACCAAGCGCTTCCTCATAATTTGCACCTTCAAGTAAACAGCAGAATACAGGTTAAAGAAGAGAGCTATTTGAATAACAAGAAAGTTTACAACCCATATATAGATTGATTAAAGAAGAAAAATCTGCTGAATGTACTTACAATACGGCTCTCTTGAAGAATTTCACGTGATACATTGAGTGGAAGGTCATTCGAGTCTGCAACACCTTTGACAAAGCTTAAATACCGTGGGAACTATTCAAAACCAAAATAGAAAGGATTAGTATCATTTGCTTGCATTTAAAATTAGACATTCTCTTTATATGTATAAAATAAAAGGGAAAAACACTGTCATCTTCCTACCAGTTCTCCATCGAAGTCATCTGAAATGAACACCCTTTTAACATAGAGCCTAATATTTTTTGTCTTTGGTTGACTATGTCATCCTTTCCCATGGAAGAGACAGCTGGTACATAGAGTATGGACCTGAACTCGACTTCACCCTACAATACCAACTTTAAACTTTAGAAAGCCAAAACAAAGGACACCATCAAGCAAGAAGGTTATGCAGCACAACCACACGTTAAAGCACATTTTTCCCTGTCATTTTAGCTAACGGCTGCCTTCACATCTCTAAATTTCCAAAATTACCACCCAAACTGAGAGACAGATATAATTATTTGCAAATATATTTTGGGAGAGACGAGATAGGATATGGATGAGCAATCAGTGGAATAACAGCATTGCATGGTAAAATATGGCAATTAAAGTAAGAGAAGATCAAGTACGTAAGCGCATTCATAACGCGTACCTCTGTTGTAAAGTGTGAAGACGCCAGTGGATCCAAATACTCATTAAACGTTTTCTTGTAAAATTCATTGTAGTCCTCAGTGGTAACCTCCTTAGGGCTGCGAAGCTGCACACATCAATAACATGATGCCCAAAAGTATTCCTTAAAAGGGAGGCCAAACATACAGAGGAAGAAATGTCGAGGCTTACCCATATTGGTTGGGTCTCGTTAGCAAGCTCCCAATCCCAGTACCTTTCAACAACAGTCTTGGTTTTCTTCTTCTTCTGTTACAGTTAATAATAAATCAGTTGTGAAAAACCATGTATTCCCAGATAAGTACAAAACGTACAGGGTCACAAAAAGAATACAGTAGAAAGAGTTAAGTACCTCGGTCTTTTCATCTTGTTCGTCCTTTTTGGCATCAGCTGGATCCTCATCAACCTCAACCTCAAGAAGGCCAATGATGATGACGCCTGAAAATATGACATATTTAAATCTGAAGAAGTCTTAGAAGCAACAGATACCTCCTTAGTATAGCGCTTTTCCTGCCATGTGTATATTGGAAAAGAAACAAACTGCGAATAGTTTTTCACAAGCTCTGAACCCGTTCTGGGTGAGCAAAACCTTTTTCATCACGCTGAAATTAGATAAAAGGCTACTAAGTTTCTCTGCAGGTAAAGTCACAACTCACAAAACACTCAGACAAAAGAGGATGTACTCTCATTGTCCTTGAGATATAAAGTAAGACGCATTCCTCTGGGAATTAGCTTCTCAGGATCTGTCTCTTCACGAATGGTATAAGAGCAAGAATTGGCCTCTCCTTCCCATACATATTGCTTATCAGACTTTGGGCACTTTGTTGAGACAACCACCTACAAGCAGGAAGATGTACATTACTAAAGGCCACAACCAGTACTACACATACTTAGATGGTGAAAAGGAAAGAAACGATAAAAAAAAGTTGCATTTTTAAGTAATGGGCGAACTTACTCTATCAGCAACCAGGAATGCTGAATAGAACCCGACACCAAATTGACCAATTAAATTGTTGTCACCCCCAGAATACTTGCTATCCTGTTAAATGATACAGCAATGTGAGCACAAACAATAAATGTAACATTGATTTTACAGCTTTCAATCATGTATTAAACCTTCAATGCTTTCAAGAACTTTGCAGTCCCACTTTGTGCAATAGTTCCAAGACAATCAACAAGTTCTTGCCGAGTCATCCCAATGCCAGTATCACTGCAAAGAAAAGAAAGGATTGAAAGATTTCTCTGCTCTGAAAATCACGTACCAATGTGGTTACTGAAGGGGGTGAAGCTTACGTGATAGTTACAATCCCATTGTCTTTATCACTTGCAACGCGGATATCAAGATCAACTGCATCCTTCAAAAGTTCCGGCTCTGTAACACTAAGAAAACGCAGCTTGTCCAAGGCGTCACTTGCATTACTGTGGAAACGTTCATATACTAAAGAGGATCGAATGTTCTGTCTGCATAAATTGGTATTAAGCTTTTCAAGTGAAACAATTTCTATCTTCAGTACCATTACTTCCAATGCCATTAGCTAATAGAACATTCAGACTTGGGAAAACAAAGCAACTACTCCCTACTAACCCAAGCGCTTATTCATCATAGGTAGAGACATAACTGACACAAATTACTCCCCTAGAACTTATGTACTGAAAATGCTAGCTTTATTATAACTTATATAAGGCCAAGATCTACAAGGCCATACCTTAAATATTCTGAGATCTGGTAGTATCATAATCTCATCATGTTTTTAAGAAATAACCAACCCAACTATAATAAAAATTAAACCAGACAATTTACAAATCATTAAACAATCTGCCATGTCCATTCCCCCTCTAGGCCTCATCCAAGCCAACAGTTAGTAAGTTCCAAATACAAAATAATTCTGTACTCACCACAAGTTCTTAGTATGGTCCACTCGGCCACTAGCAGATTTTTCGGATTCTAGCATGGGCCATTGACCGACGTGCATCAGGCTGCCAGCCATGTTTAAATTGTTCATGGCCCATTTTGGCCCCTAAAATACATATGCACAAGGATGTAAAGTGATAAGCAATACAAAAAAAAACGAATCTTTCTCTCAAAAAGGGAACAGGGGTTTTATTTTTACGTCATGATTTGTTCATGCCAAGAGGACCAAGCATGCATTGTGGCAAGCTTGGTGGGATGATCTAGGAGCGTCAGGCACCTGCCTAGCCAAGAAGCTGCGCAGAGCCGCCCCACCAGTCCTTGTCATATTACAGCCACAAACGCAAAGTATACCACAGCCTTTGGTCTGCCTCTGATGCATGCTGACCCAGCCACAAGCATAGGGATACCCTTCAAGCCCCTCTATTTGGTCCATTTTACACATCCAAATATAGCTGTATTTACCAGAGCAAAATACAAATTCAAAAACAAGCATAACTCTACTACTACATGAAACCACATTAATCACCTGATAAGCTCCCTCAGAAACACCTCTTTGTTGCTATATAAGCTGTTCACAATAAGGTCCATAAGGCGACTGACCTGCCATGAGAGAGAGAAAAAGAGAGAGCAATGTTCGAAAATTTTAGGAACAGTCAAACCTTGCAAGTAAATATGAAAAAAGCCATTTCACCTCCATACCTCTGCTTGATACTCATAACTCTCAGCTGATGGCGTGGCTGATGAGTCAGAGACTACCGCAGTCAACTCATATCGGCTTCCAAAAAGCTAACCATTTTTCAAGTTTAATTGAGTTGAAGAATCTGTAGCACCAATTCTTAATACCGAATAAAATCTTACTACGTTATCTTTTTCTCCCACCTACTATAACGGCCCAAAATTTATTAAGTGTTGTTTGTGTGTTAAATAAAAAATTAGTGTGTCATAATAAATATTTTAAACTTAATTTGATCCTACTATAACGGCCCAAAATTTATTAAGTGTTGTTTGTGTGTTAAATGATAAATTAATGTGTCATACTAAATATTTTAAACTTAATTTGATTATTTGGTGAAATTTCTAAACTTATGATATTTTTTATTATTTTATTAATTTTTAATTAATCTTAATTATTTTTAATTGTTAATTTAAATACTGAAAACAAAACAATTTGTCAAATGACCAACACGTTCTATCTTGGAAAACCACGTGCAGGACGTGGTATTTTTGAAAACAACCTTCCATTTCTTTATAAAATCTCTCCCTCTCTCTCTCACTCTCATTCACACTCTCTCTTATCTCTCTCCCGTGCACTCTCACTCTCTCTCTCTCTCTCATTCTCTCTCTCTCAAAAATTTTGAACCAAAATTCAATCTCAAGCTTCAAGTTAGTGGATTGGAGGCTCGAAAACACGATTGAGCAACCACAAACTCGATTTAAAGCTTTGATTCGAGGTTAGTTTCAAATTTTCTAAACTTTTTCAAATTTTTAATTTTTCTTGCATTGTGAAATCTAAGCTTTTTTAAGCTTAGAAATCTTTCAATCTAGGTTAGATGAACTTAGAATAACTAGAATATAAGCTTTGTTTTATCAAAAACGGATTTAAATCAAGATTTTTCATTTTTTTTTCATTTTTATCTATTTTTGGATTTTTCTAAAAATTTTGTTTAAAACTTGTTTTAAAGCATTAAAAAGTAATCTACAATGTTTTTCTATTAATTATGATCATTACCCATGCTTGAGAATTGATAAAACAGGTTAGGATTGAAGATTTGGGCTCGGGGAAGCCGAGACCCGTGCTTGAAAAATTCTGGAATATTTCGAGATCGACAGGCCGAACTTTGTGTTCGGTAGGCCGGATTCATATATTCAGCAGGCCGGATTCATCCATCCGGCAAGTCAAACCTAGGAAAGTTCGGCCGACCGAACTTAGCTTTTCGGTAGGCAGAACTATGCAGGTCGGCCGGCTGAACCAAGGGAACCTGCAGGCCAACTAGGCATGGTAAAATTTTGTGATTTTTCACCCCGTTTTTATTGTTTTGAACCCTGATTGAAATTTCAACTTTGTAAAATGATTTTATAAACCTAAACGACACACTAGGACATCATGAGATGATTTAGTAACATAGGATATCTCAAGTTAGATATTGATAAACTAAGTTGTTATACATGTAAGGTTGTGCGTGGATCCACGGAGCTAACGTATAGCGGATCGGGATTACGGTGTGGGACACCGACACGAATATCAAAGTAGGACTTCTACCCCTTTTCTTTGGTAACCTGACTTTAAAATGATTTTGACCAAAAAAAGGATTTTTATCAAATGTTTTCAATAACTGATTGAAAAAAGATTTTATTGAATGTTTTCACAAACAGTATATTGAGGTGGATTTCATAATAAACCTCATAATGAATGTAAATGATTATATTTGGTAAAGAGAGATTTTAATAATCATGAAAAGATATATATATATATATTTAGGGCATGATGCCATATCAGAGATCGGGTCGTGTAGTGCGCGACCTTGGGGGCAAGTCCCGAAACCCAACTGGGTCACTACGGTGGTGAAATACATATGGTTTGCCCAGGAAAAGAAAATGTTATTATTTCTGGTCGACCTATAAAATTGTTTTGATAAAATAAATCTTTATTGGATTCTTATTTACATATTTGTTTAATGAAATTACTTTTAAAATTAAATGTTTGAATAAATAGTCCTACTGAGCTTCTCGCTCACGTTTTATTTATTTTAAAATCTTACCCCTTAGGTGGATATCAGCTTAGGATTGGAGAAAAGTCCACTGATCGGACTTACGATTAATAGAAGATTTGGGTAGGTTGTATTACAAAAATTCAAGGCATGTAAGATCTTAACTTTTTCTTTTATTTTAGACTGGGGTTGTATTGTAATATTGTCAGTGCTATGTGTGTGCATAAGATGTGGGTCAGTGGGACCCATTCTCGCCTCACCTTCTATTTTATTAGTACATTATTTTTATTATCTTCTCATCGCTTTATTTTATTCTATTATTTTATTTGTTCAAATATTATAACTGCATGTTTTAAATAAATGATTTTAAAATTATCACACCTTTATTTATAAATTTGATTCTGAAACCTAGTTTTTAACTGAATCTTTCTTTAATCAACTCAATTACTTTACCACGTCACCTCCCGTACTCTAGAGCGTGATAGAGTGGTATTAGAGCTCAAGGTTATGAACCTTGGGAATTGTGCACACATAGGTACGGCAATGAAATATCACTGACAGTCCAAATTTTGTTTTCAGAAGTGAAAGAATGGCACCTAGACGACGCTCGACAGCTGATGCCAAGTTTGGAAATGATGAGGGCATGATGAGGGCTATGTTTGCTGCATTCCGGCAGATGGTAGCCAGGGCAAGGCTGGATGACTCTGAGGCTAGTCGTCGGTATTCGTACTTTAAGGAGTTTCGACGTGTGTCTATACCGACCTTTGACAGAAATAGAGACCTACAAGAGGCAGAATATTGGTTAGATTTGATCGTGGAGCATCTAGATACTCTTGGTGTGCCAACGGAGTATCGTATGGAATTTACGGCATATAAGTTTGAAGGTGGTGCTAATACTTGGTGGAAGGAAGCAAAACGTTTGGAGAACAATGGTAATGTTAGTTGGGATAGATTCGAGAAGCTGTTTTATGATCGGTATTTTCTACAAGGATACAGGGATCAAAAAGCGATAGAATTCTCTAGGTTGTAGTAGGGTGATCTGTCAGTATGGGAATATGAGCGAAGTTCAATGAATTGGCCAGGTTTGCTCCATCTGTAGTGGCATCGGAGCGTGAGAAGTGCATCAAATTCCAAGACGGACTTAAAGCCCCTATTCGACGACAAGTGGTTGTCCTACGACTTAGAAACTTTGGAGAGCTTGTGTCATCAGCAATATCAGTGGAGAGTGATTATGCACAGTACTGTGAGAATCAAGCCAACACGTCAGGAGGACCATAGAGGAGCGACAGGACGAACACCAGTAGTCGACCGACTCTGGGAAAGAGTAAACAGGGTGGAGCGAACAGCGACAGCAATAGTTCATCTAGCAACGGGCGCAGTAACCCCTACAGCTTCCATTGTCACTATTGCCAACAGCCGGGACACATTAAGAGAAATTGCCTGATCAAGAGTGCTCGCTTAGGATTCCAGACCGAAGAAGGAGCTAGTCATCAGCCTCAGCTTCAAACTCTACCACAGCCTCAGCAGTACCCTCAACTTTCGTTTCATCAGTTCTCTCCTCAGTAACTGCCATATCTAGCACAAGGACACCAACCGCAAAACTTTCAACGTAACATCCCTTAGTACCAAGCGCCGAGTACAGCCAGTGTATAGTCGCCATCATCGCTGAAGTATCGGCCAGCTAACCTAGGATCTAGTAGTGTTAGTAGAGGAAAAGAAAAAGCTCTAGTACAGGTTCACATGATGACACCAGGGAGTTCAGATGTCCAGACTAGTAATGCAGTTGTCGACGGTATGATTATGGTTTCTTAGTCTTTAGCACACGTGTTATTTGATACTGGTGCCACTTATTCTTTCATTTCAAACTCTTTTGTACATGCCTTGGGATTAGAAATAGAAGAGTTTGATGAACCCTTAGTTATAGCTTCACCCTTGGGGCGGGTGTGTGTGAATAATGTTTGTAGAGCTTGTAAAATAAGATTGGGGATGAGATTTTGAAAAGTAATTTGATTGTAATCCCCATGAGTTCATATGATGTAATCCTAGGGATGGATTAGTTGTCTAGATACAGTGTAGTCGTAGACTGTCAACTTAGGAAGGTAACCCTAGTGTCCGATAGGGGGACGGTAATCACTTACCAGGGTGGCGGTGATCAATTAATGAGTGAAGGTCTCGTAAGGGCATGTCTCGGAGGGCGGAAGAACGCAGCTTGCTATGCTTTTCTTATGAATTTAGAAGGAGAGCCTAGTGTTTCGAGAGGACATGCAGTGATTCTAGTGGTAGACAAATTTGAAGATGTCTTCCCTGATGAGCTACCAAGATTGCCACCGCATCAGAAAATTGAATTTGGTATTGAATTGTTTCCAGAAACAACACCAATTTCCATAGCACCTTACCGGATGGCGCCGGTAGAAATGAAAAAACTCAGGAAGTAACTTTAGGAACTTGCTGATAAGGGATACATCCGGAATAGCACATCACCATGGGGAGCACTAGTTTTGTTTGCAAAGAAGCATGATGGGACTCTCAGGTTATGTATAGATTATCGACAGCTGAATCGGGTCACAGTAAAGAATAAGTATCCTCTCCCTAGGATCGATGAGTTATTTGATCAATTGGAAGGCTCACGGTACTTCTCGAAGATAGATTTAAGATCAAGATATCATCAACTTAGGATTAAGGAAGAGGACATTCCTAATACCGCTTTTAGGACTCGGTATGGACATTTTGAATTTCTGGTGATGTCGTTTGGATTGATGAACGCTCTGGCAGCTTTTATGGATTTGATGAATAGGATATTCAAGCCCTACTTGGATCAGTTTGTGATCGTGTTCATCGACGACATCTTGGTTTATTCTAAGACTTGGGAAGAGCATGAGCAACATCTCAGGATCATGCTTCAGATTTTGCGGTAGCATCAGTTGTATGCTAAGAAGGAAAAGTGTGAATTTTGGTTAACAGAGGTCAAATTTCTAGGTCATATCATTTCCGAGCATGGTATCTCAGTGGATCCGTCAAAGATAGAAGCCATAGTGGATTGGGAACGACCGAGAAATGTGGTAGAGATTCGTAGCTTCTTGGGACTTGCAGGATATTACAGGAAATTTGTGAAAGACTTTTCAAAAATAGTAGCACCGTTGACAAGATTGGTAAGGAAAAATGTTAGGTTCGAGTGGAGCGAAGAATGTGAGTTCACTTTTTAAGAATTGAAGAATCGGTTGACTTCAGCACTAGTGTTGATCATCCCCAGTAGCGATGAGCCGTATGAGGTTTACACGGATGCTTCAGGACGCTGACTTGGGTGTGTGTTGATGTAGCATGGACACGTGTAGCATATGGATCGAGACAGTTACGACCTAACGAGCAAAAGTACCCTACTCATGATTTGGAGCTCGCAGTAGTGATTCACGCGCTGAAGATCTGGAGATGTTATCTATATGGGGCGACATTTCAGGTTTTCTCCGACCATAAGTGTTTGAGGTATTTGTTTACTCAGAGGGATTTGAACCTGAGGCAGCGAAGATGGATGGACTACATGGAGGATTATGATTTCGTGCTGCAGTATCATCCCAAGAAAGCTAATGTCGTTGCAGATGTGCTCAGTAGGAAGTCTTCAGGAATTCTCGCTTGTTTGGCTCTTGAAAACTAGAAGAAGGATGTGACAGTGAGTGAGTTCAGGTTACAGTATCAAAAAAACTACGATCGCATTTCGGTGTGCCACATGGAGACGACCCTAGCTCTTGTTTAGATGGTGAAGCAAAATCAGTGGCAAGACCAGCATCTTCAAGGAATCTGGACGCGAATTCAGAATGAAGAGCAGTTTGAAGAATGGAGGATACATGCGGATGGATCGTTGTACTTCAGGGAGAGTCTAGTAGTTCCAGCAATTGCAGAAGTGATGAAGGCCATCATGAACGAAGCTCATAAGTCTCTGTTCACCGTTCATCCAGGAAGCATGAAGATGTACCGTGATCTTAAGAGACAATATTGGTGGAGAGGTATGAAGAAGGAAATTCGGGAGTATGTGGCCAAATGTACGACTTGTCTTTAGGTGAAAGTAGAGCATTAGAAGTCAGCAGGTCAGCTTCAACCGCTTCCTATTCTAGGGTGGAAATGGGAACATATTACAATGGATTTTCTTACCGGATTATCGAGGACGGAGCAAAGACATGATGCGATTTGGGTCGTGGTCGATAGATTGACAAAGTCGACTCATTTCATTCCATTCAGATCGACATATTCGAGGAGGATTCTTGAGGAATTGTATATGCAGAACATAGTAAGATTGCACGGAGTTTCTTTATCCATTACATTAGATAAGGATACCAGGTTTAATGCCAAGTACTGGAGGAGCTTTTAGGAGGCTATGGGCACAGACTTAAATTTCAGCACGGCATTTCATCCTCAGACCGATGGGCAATCTGAGCAATTTATTCAGATTCTCAAAGATATGTTACATGCATGCGCATTAGACTTTGACAGGAATTGGAAGAAATACTTGCATCTAATGGAGTTCGCATATAACAATATCTATCAGTCGAGTATTGGTATGGCATAGTTCGAAGCGCTATATGGGCGACCGTGTCGATCGCCAATTTGTTGGGCCGAACCAGAGGATAGAGTTATTCTTGCGCCAGATGAAATTAGCGATAGTAATGAGAAGATCGTCGTGACTCAAGATTGATTGAAGGCAGCTTAGAGTCGACAGAAGAGTTACGCAGATAGAAGACGTCAACCCTTGGAATTTGAAGTTGGAGACTTTGTACTCTTGAAGGTATCTCCTCGCAAAGGCATTTTGCGATTCAGAGTAAAAGGAAAACTCACGCCAAGATATGTCAAACCGTTCAAGATTACCCAATGTGTTGGTGTGGTTGCTTATCGACTCAACTTTCCTCTGGAACTTTCACATGTTCACGATGTATTTCAGGTGTCAATGCTTCAGAAGTGTCCACTTGAGCAAGATAAGATCGTTTCGTTCCAAGACATACAGATTCAGGAAGACACGACGTATGAAGAAGTGCCGATCCGGATCATCGATCGTAAAGTGATTAGCTTACGCCGTCGTGAGATCTCCTTAATTAAGGTCGTGTGGTAGCATCATGGGGTTAATGAAGCCACTTGGGAATTAGAGTCGAGTATGCGGGAGTTGTATCCGCATTTGTTTTGTTTTTGAATTGATTTGTAAATTTCGAGGACGAAATTTCTTTTAGGGGAGGAGAGTTGTAATGCCCCAAAATTTATTAAGTGTTGTTAGTGTGTTATATGGTAAATTAGTGTGTCATAATGAATATTTTAAACTTAATTTGATCATTTTGTGAAATTTCTAAACCTATGATATTTTTGATTATTTTATTAATTTTTAATTACTCTTAATTATTTTTAATTATTATTTTAAATACTGAAAACAAAACAATTTGTCAAATGATCAACATGTTCTACCTTGAAAAACCACATGCGGGACGTGGTATTTTTGAAAACAGCCTTCCATTTCTTTATAAAATCTCTCCCTCTCTCTTTCACTCTCACTCACACTCTCTCTTCTCTCTCTCTCTCCCGTGCACTCTCACACACTCTCTCTCTCATTCTCTTTCTCTCAAAATTTTGAACCAAAATTCAATCTCAAGCTTCGGGTTAGTGGATTGGAGGCTCGGGAATACGATTGAGCAACCACAAACTCGATTTAAAGCTTTGATTCGAGGTTAGTTTCAAATTTTCTAAACTTTTTCAGTTTTTCAATTTTTCTTGCATTTTGAATTCTAAGCTTTTCTAAGCTTAGAAATCTTTCAATCTAGGTTAGGTGAACTTAGAATAGCTAGAATACAAGCTTTGTTTTATCAAAAACTGATTTAAATCAAGATTTTTCATTTTTCTTCATTTTTCTCTATTTTTGAATTTTTCTAAAAATTTTGTTTAAAACTTGTTTTAAAGCATTAAAAAGTATTCTACAATGTTTTTCTATCAATTATGATTATTACCCATGCTTGAGAATTGAAAAAACAGGTTAGGATTGAAGATTTGGGCTCGGGGAGGTCGAGACCCGTGCAGGAAAATTCTAGAATATTTCAAGATCGGCAGGCCGAACTTCGTGTTCGGTAAGCCGGATTCATATGTTCAGCAGGCCGAATTCATCCGTCTGGCAGGCCGAACCTGGGAAAGTTCGGCCGATCAAACCAGGGGAACTTACAGGCCAACTGGGCATAGTAAAATTTTGTGATTTTTCACCCGTTTTTATCATTTTGAACCCTGATTGAAATTTCAACTTTGTAAAATGATTTTATAAACTTAAACGACACACTAGGACATCATGAGATGATTTAGTAACATAGGATATCTCAAGTTAGATACTAATAAACTAAGTTGTTATACATTTAAGGTTGTGCGTGGATCCACGGAGCTAACGTATAGCGGATCGAGATTACGGTGTGGGACACCGACACGAATATCGAGGTAGGACTTCTACCCCTTTTCTTTGGTAACCTGACTTTAAAATGATTTTGACCAAAAAAAGGATTTTTATCAAATGTTTTCAATAACTGATTGAAAAAAGATTTTATTGAATGTTTTCACAAACAGTATATTGAGGTGGATTTCATAATAAACCTCATAATGAATGTAAATGATTATTTTTGGTAAAAAGAGATTTTAATAATTATGAAAAGATATATATATATATATATATTTAGGGCATGATGCCATATCAGAGATTGGGTCGTGTAGTGCGCGACCTTGAGGGCAGGTCCCGAAACCCAACTAGGCCACTATAGTGGTGAAATACATATGGTTTGCCCAGGAAAAGGAAATGTTATTCTTTCTGGTCGACCTATAAAATTGTTTTGGTAAGATAAATCTTTATTGGATTCTTATTTACATATTTGTTTAATGAAATTTCTTTTAAAATTAAATGTTTAAATAATTAGTCCTACTGAGCCTTTCGCTCACGTTTTATTTGTTTTAAAATCTTACCCTTTAGGTGGATATCAGCTTAGGATTGAAGAAGAGTCCACTGATCGGACTTGCAATTAATAGAAGATTTGGGTAGGTTGTATTACAAAAATTCAAGGCATGTAAGATCTTAACTTTCTCTTTTATTTTGGACTGTGGTTGTATTGTAATATTGTCAGTACTGTGTGTGTGCACAAGATGTGGGTTAGTGGGACCCATTCTCGTCTCACCTTCTATTTTATTAGTACATTATTTTTATTATCTTCTCATCGCTTGTTTTATTCTATTATTTTATTTGTTCAAATATTATAACTGCATGTTTTAAATAAATGATTTTAAAATTATCACACCTTTATTTATAAATTTGATTCTGAAACCCAGTTTTTAATCGAATCTTTGTTTAATTAACTGAATTACTTTACCACGTCACCTCCCGTACTCCAGGACGTGACACCTACACGTAATCAAACAGATTCAAAAATATCAGGTAACCAAAATTCATATGAATCCCATGTCCAATTCAAAGACAATAGTAAACTTGATTTGATCAAATAGTAAGCTAACTGAACAATATTCAATCTTTTTCAATAAACACACAGTCATATCTCGAAAATATATATATATATATATATATATAATTTCCTACAATCTAGTACTCGAAGAGAAATTACAACAAAATTTTCTGCATTTGCAATCCAAGCAACGTGATTCTTAAAACATACAAATGTATAAAAGCAACTAAATTTGGTAATTGACAAAAGAACAAAATCATGCAACCGAATGAAGTAGAAATGATAAAAGCCGCGTAATTGGACAGAGAGTGAATAATAAGAGTGCAGAAATAGAGGAGAGGCGCACTGTATTGGGGAAAGAAGAGGAGCAAGAGATTGGAGCCGCGGTGGCTCTCCGATAAGGTCTGCCGCGGTGGTATCAAAGGGCGACAAAGAGCAAGCGAGTGGAGAGCCTGTGCATGGTGACCTGGACAGAACTGGAGAGAAGCAAAGTGTAAGAGAGCGTCTAGGAGTTGGGAAAGGGCGAAGAGCAGGGTTTATAGGGTTTTAGTAAACGCTTTCTGGGACTGAGTCTGACACTACTTAGGAGTTTTGGAAGCTTCTGGAGACTGCTGAATCATCACTCTTAACTTTTTTATTTATTTTGAGCCTGACCCTAGTGGCCATTCATTTTATTTGTTTTTCATTTTATTGTTTTTTAAGGGTGACAATTTGACACTTGGAATCAAGTCGATTATATTATTAACATAAAATTAGATTAATTTATTATTTTTTATAAAAAATACAAAAAATATAGACAAATGAGTTTTTAACAGCACATTTAAAAAAGTTATTTTAAATAAAATAAAAATATATATATCATATTTATCGCCAAGTTGACCAAGTATATATATGTGGATTAAGTAAATAATACGTGCACATCAGTTGTAATAATACAAATTTGAGTGACATTTTTAGTAAACAAGTGACATCATAAAAATTTGAACTGACATGAATATGACTTATATTATCACTCCTAACTTTTTTTTAAGGAAAAACGAGAGAAATGTCAAATATTGAAACTTTTTGATTTAAATATTATTTTGAAAATATTTGTAATAAATATCATATTCATAATGTAAATAACATATGTATTACGTAAATGAGAAATATTTACATTATAAACAAAAAAGTAAATATATTATTTGCACCATAAATTTATTTATTGTAGGGTAAATAAATTATTTACACCATAAATTTAACATTTACTATTAGGATGTTTGGTAAGCATGGTTAGAATCAATTTTTTTGTTAATGAATAGTGTAAAGCTCTCACATGCTATAAGAAAAAGCAAAAAGTTGCTCCAGTATAAAGCTCTCACATGCTATAGTGTTTTGAATCAAAAAGTTGGTTCTAACAATGCTTGTCGATGACCTTAATATAAATATTTTTAAAACCTGCTATTTACCATAATTAGTTTTTAAAAAAATGACATTTCTACAATTTTTTCATTTTTTTAGTCTCATTTTGACATCAATATGTTGCTGAGGTTTACGGGCAGTGAGAATTTCTACTGTATGAATTTCATTTTTTTATTTAAACTTAGAATGTGTATTTAAACTTTACACGTTGAGATAGAGTCACATAAGATATTATTGCTAAGTTATATATGTAATTACTGAATTGTCGTTTCTAATATCAATAAGAATTATTATTTAAGCGTCGATTAATTTTTCTACAATCCAATCTATGAGTCTCTAACATTAAAAATTTGCAACTGTGGTGTATGATTATTTCAATTTATGAATTAAATTTTTAAAAAAATTAATCTGACTACAACAATACCTATTGATAATGAGAATGGATGATTCTTAATATAAAAAATTCCATTATTTTTCTCTATTTATTACATGAAATAAATTTCTAGTAGGGCCTTTTTATATTAAGCTTTTTATCAAGTGATCAAAACAAATGATTGAAAATCTTGTAGCTCCATGCAATCTTTACTAGTATAGACAAGACATTAAATGAACCGCCATCTAAGGATTAGATGATGATCAAGAAAACCGTTGTCTAATCTACAATCGTAATATCTTGTTGACATTAAACAACAGTTATAAACCTAATATCAACTAGGGCTAGTATTTGGCATGAGGCATGCACATTAGATGACGATTTCGACTTAAAACCGTTGTCTAATTTCTATACCTAAAAAAATATGCGTTGTTTTGGTCATTTTTCCCACGGGGGGCCTAATATCCCGTGATTTCTTTTTTGGCC
Source organism: Artocarpus hirsutus (assembly GCA_946598075.1). NCBI lineage: Eukaryota > Viridiplantae > Streptophyta > Magnoliopsida > Rosales > Moraceae > Artocarpus > Artocarpus hirsutus. The sequence continues at coordinate 12,396 of CAMOHE010041079.1, read as the reverse complement.
TCACAATTCATTGATATTTTTAGTTACTAGATTCTACACTTGAAAAAAATAAATAATTATCACATGTTATTTAAAACAACTATAAATTAAACAAAAAAGTTAACAAATTAAACATGTAATCTTAAGTTATTCAATAAACTTTCACACTAATCATTGTTATTTAGAATTAAATGATACTTTAAATAAAAATACAATAAAGTTTGAATTACAACATTGAGGAAATAAAATACAATATATTAAAATACAAATGCAATGGCTTATGAGATAGTTCAAGGAAAAAAATACAATAATATGTACATGATTACTTTTTTATCTTACTTTTATTAGTGTTATCAACACAGGTCCATTCAACACTTAAAAGGACTAAGTGTGAATAATCATCATAAAAAAAATCAATCTTCTCCAATGATGACAATCCTTTATTAAAAGGTGGGAAATCAGTGCATTCGTCAATATCCTCATCACCATTACTAATTGCTCTCGGTTTCATTGTCACGACTAATGACAACTTCAAATCTTTAGGATCGGTGGTGTAGAAGAATTGTTTAGCTTGTGATGCCATAATGAATGGATTATTCTTGTAACCCAATCTTTTAAAGTCTTATATTGTAACACCATCATTATCAACCTTTATGCAGTTATTGTTGGCCTCCTTGCACTTAAAAAGAATTAATCAAAGTCCACAATAGTTAAGTTCCCAAACGTCATCAATATAACCAGAGTAAGTCATGTTCCATACACAGGATTCTTGTCTTTTGCGGAGATCACATGCATGAAATTGGTATGAAGACTTATTGAATAAGAAGTACACTTCATGATTCTAAACAAGGTCCTCCAGCCAACTTAAACAAGTCTTTTGAGACACTTTTGCTTCAACAGTCATGAGCCTTGTTATATACGTGCGTGATGCACGTAGTGGAGCTGTACAAGTTAGGAGCCATGTTCATGATCCCTTAAGCCATTCTAGTGGTCCAATCACAAGATCTAAGGCCAAGCGATTCAAGGAAGCATTGAACGGGCTCATTCAACAAGTTTGTGACATTTCACATAAATGAAGCCCTGGTATGGGCCCAAATCAATCACAAGAGAGCCTAGTCACTATGATTAAGGTTCTAGAAGATTCACATTGATGATGGTGCATGATTCCAGTAAATTGTTGGGCAAACTTCCTATTTTGGATCGACAAGTGGGTGCCATGTCATCATGTTCGAGTCTCGTCATCAAATTATCTTTCTAATGTAATTTTCGTGATTTCTTAGTTGCCGAACTTGGATTTGTTAGGCAAGAAAACAAACTTGGATATTTTTTCTTTTTTTCTAGATTAGGTTAGGCGCATTTTAAGGGATAAAATTAGCTACTTTTCTTTTATGTTATTTCTATTAGATAACAGCCAGCAAAGTCAGATTTTAGGGCTTAATTTTGCATGGGAAAGCGCAATTAAGGGATTTTCTAAGTCAACATTCGATTAGAGATTCTTTTGGGCTGAAAATCGTTCCTATATAATTGTAAACACTTTGTTATTCCGATTTGAATAAATCAGATCATTATTTACGACTTTTGATGAGACTTTCTTGCGTTCTTCTTATTTTCTTGAAAAGACTCTTTGAACTTATCAAGATTAATCTTGTGGCGTTCAACAAACTGACTTATCATCTAGAGTTTAAGTGTTCTTGCAAATTCTAGGTGTGGCGTCTTCCTATCTGTGGTTCTTGGTTCACGTCTCTCTAGACTACGGGTCAAGGCTCAACAAATGTGTGTCTTAAGGGATTAGAAGTTTGATTCGAGATTTGGTGTCGGGTCTTGTCGCGTTAGTCGGCGGGGTTCATATCAGTGTGTTCATATCTACTCTCTAAAAAGTATGGTTGTGTTCATCTTGCAACTATTTCTCATTCCTTTCTTTTTTGGATTCTGCATCTTTTATTTCCTTCATGTTTAACCCCGCAAGCATTGTGCAATAAATGAAGACATGCCCACTCCCATTCCTTGTAAGGGACAACGGAGGTATTGCTTTTGGATCAATGTTAACCTTCCTTGGCAAATCGATTGCTTCGACATTGGACAAGTATTCTAAGCAAAACTCCATGGCTTCTTCAGCTATGTAATTCTCTACAAGGCAACCTTTCGGCCTATATCTATTCTTGATATAATCCTTCAAAATCTTCATGTGCCTTTCAAAAGGGTGCATCCACCTCAAGTACACAGACTGTTTGGATTTAAAAATATAAGTTCGATGTAACCTCAAATATCAGGTTGTCCAAGTAATAAAACTTGGTGAATCCAAGGTCGATCCCACTAGAAAAAGGTATTGCAAAGGTCCAATATATTAGTTGTATTATTCTTAACTGAAAAATTTGAGGATTAAATTAATTTTATTTACAATTTATTTACAATATTTACACATTTTTTACTTTTTTCATTTTTAGATTTTTTTTTATTTTTGGAATTTCACCAACAAGAAATATGACCTAAATTTGAATGGCAAATTGAATATGAAATATGCCATCCTTTGTCTACAATAAATCAAGAGTTACCAAGCATTTAATGTGCTAATTCATGTCTATAATGCATTAAAAACTCATTTTAGTAAATATGTATGTTTTCAAATTAACTTACTAAAATTACCAATAAAATTTACAGTTAAGCATCTACTATGTTATTCCTTATCTACGTATAATCAAAGTGTTCCTAAGCATTACCCGTGCCAACCTATGTCTATGATAAATCAAAACTTAATTTTGTAAGAGTTTTAGCTAATTTTATATGAAAATCTTAAGTTTTCTAAAAATAATTTTGACATTATTACAACTTAGAAAACTTTGAAAAACTAAAAATATTTACCTTAATTTTGCTAGAATATTCTCTTCTCTCCTCAACAAAAGGGAAATTTAAAAAGTCATGTTGATGGTAGAAACACAATATTTTTTACTAAGCATAATTATTTTAAAACATAGAAACTAGAAATATTTTACAAAAACATAAAACTAAAATTTAGAAGAAAACTAACCTAATAAGAGAGAAAGAAGAGAATTTACTCTAAAATATGGAGAATGGTATGAATTACATTGAAGGGAGGGGGTATTTATATAGAGAAAAATTCTCCTATTTGCAAGATTTTACATTTTTTATTTATTTTTTATTATTTTTATTATTTTATTGGGATATTTCTAGGTTGGATATGAGTGTGATGCAAATTAAGTGATATAAAATTTTTCAGAATAATTATTTGTAGTAGCCCACGTTTTTGTATCACATTTAATTTTTTCCTTTTTTTTAATTTCTTTTCTTCTTTCTTTTCACGGCTGAATCAGGTGTTTACTATGCAAGATATGCTGCTTAATCCAATGTAATGTAGCAAAAGGATGTATAGAAATGACACGTTCTGGAGCTGCCACATGTCACCTTTTTTAATTTATTTTTTTCTTAAGAATTTCGAGTCCATTTTGCCCCTTTTTATGCTGTTTTTTCTCCGTTTTCTTGTAGATTTCAAATCTAAAATAAAATAAACAAACAAAAAATTAATTATTTTATAAACATAATTTTTACAATAATTAAAAAATATTTATTTTACAATAAAATACACAAAAATTATTAAAAATAGATAAAAATTCTAAAATTAACAAACCTTAACATATATGTTATTTAAGGCTCGAGATTACTTTTAGAAATTACTAGAAATATAACAAAGCATATTTACAAACTCAAAACTTATTTACAAATATTTTAAGACTTAAATGAAATCACAAAATATTATTTTTATGATTTTGATTATTTTTAAACTAATTAATTATAAAACATATAGAGATGATTATAAAAATTACTAAAACTCTTACTAAACATAAATACACACTAAAAATATATTTTTAAACATATTTCACACAAACATGCTAAAATACTAATTAACACACTAATGTTATAATTAAGGGATTTAATGAGAAATAAAAGCATAAATAAATGATTTTATCCTTAGAAAATGTATATTTTTACGGTCTCATCACACCCTCCAACCAGCATATTGCTAGTCCCAAGCAATTGAAGCAATAAAAACATAAACACAAACCAAATGATTGATAAGGTGTTTGGTGTAAGGTAGTCCATACCATTATCTCATTTATGAACAGTGTAAAGCTCTCACATGTTATAGTAAAAAGAAAAAAGTTGCTATAGTATAAAGCTCTCATATGCTACAGTAAAAACAGTTATAAACAATAGTTCTTCACCATGCCATGTTAGAAATGTATACCCTAAGAAGTAAAAATGTAATATGTTTTAAGAGACATTTTTGTCAATAAAATAAAGAATTTATTTATTATTTATATACCAAATTCTTGTGCTATTTACATTCATATTTGTTGAATGTAAATAAGCAAACAAAAGTCTGAGGCTATCAGTCTAAACCTTTAGAGTCAGGCATATGTAGATAGATTAGGCGGAAGACATGATTCTAAGGGTGACGGTCTAAATCATAAGATCTACAACTGAGGAAACAAAGTTGGGTGCTTTATTCATGCAAAGATTGTTATATTATCTATATCCTTGACGAGAGATGGTTTGTCTTGGCCATCGAAGGTGGACTCTATGAATAGAAACATTAGTGCATTGTCATAAGTGACGATGTATTGGATCGGGACATAAAATGTAATTGATTTGGATTAACAGTTTTGTCTTGGCAAATCAATTCATTTTAGACAATCATATGTGTTGTATCTTAATCTTGTGATGAATAATGGGCCTATTATCTTGACTTATGTCTTTTGATGTACCAAAGGGTGATGTCTACATTTTGTGTTGGTACGTATGCCGGTGCATTGGAGACATGACTCTTGATAGCGTAGACTTGCTATTCATAGATAAGAAATCTATAGCTCCTCTTTAGGAATCGTTGAGATCCTCTTATATGCGTTATTTGTTGGAAAACTAGAGCTCTCAACCATTTAAATACATAAGTGTAACCAAACGGTATACTATCTTTGAATGGTAAGTTTTTCGGTGGTGAGAAAATGGAACGTAAGAGAAAAATAATTAGAAAGGTAAGACAGAATTTATCCTTAATTCGATTATAAATAATCCTATAAGGATACGATACATTATGATATGCTATGGAGACTTAGCTATACGAGGTTCGTAATTCTATATAATTTGAGAGTGCGGATCTAAGCTATTAGTGGAGTAGCGTTAGAGTTGATGATTATGAAATGTATATCTAGGATTTTGGGTTTCATAATTATCAAGAGCTTAAACTATATAGGTCTATCAAGTCCCCTTTGTTAGCTCATAATAAGTCTTGTAATGATACAACGTGTTTTTTCAATAAATTAATGACTGATGTCAAATTATCAGATTGACTGAAATTCAATAGGATCAGATAATTCATGTTTATTTGTTGGTTGAATTAATCTTATGTAAATTAATTCAAGATAAACTTGTTGAATTATCAGAAATATTTATTTTCCTAGAGATTATTTAGATATGATTGTTTTAATTAGATAACTTCTCTATTAGGTTATTGGATTAAAACTGAGGCTCTATCCCAAGAAGCTTAGGTAGGAAATAAAGATTCATAGGGATCAAAAATCATAAGTTCGACAGGCCGGTCTTTAGGTTTGGCCTACACATAGAGTAAGTTCGACAAGCTGATCTACCAGTTTGGCCTATTGACTGAACGATAATTTGATCACGTATTTTAAACATGGATTTTATCAGATATTGACTCTGGTTTGACCCTGATTCAAAATTTTAAGGCCTTATCTAATAACAACTAACCCTTAGGCCCAACCTTTATAAATAGGGAGTGAGACTTATTGTTATGTGGATCAATTAAGAAATCTAGATTGAGCACTCTATCTATGAGTCTCTGAAACTCTCTTGAGGATTATTGCTCAAAAATCACGAACCATAGTTTTGGGTATTTCTCAATTGGTTGGAAGGAGAGTCATTTGGGAAAGGTTGTATGAGTGTGCCCACACACACCAGTCGTAGATAGAGGATAGCAAAGAAGGCCAGTTGGTTAAGGCTCTTCTAGAACATGCTTCTTTTCATCTATTATAGAATCTCTTCAATAGACAAGGTTAGTAAGATCTGGTTAATTTATAGATATAGCATATCAAACTTGTGTTTTTGGAAATAACTCTGGTACAAAAATTTTAAAATTTTTCGCTGCATACTATTTTTCCAACAGTTGGTATCAATGCCAAGTTTTTACGTAAATTTATGAGTTTGTGACCATGCTATATGAATAAATTATGTGATCTTGAACTCTCCTATGCTTGAATTTAATTTTTTAAAGAGTTGGCACTCTAGGGTTTCTATTTATTTGTATGTTATTATGGATTATATGGTGAATGTTTATTAATTAATTTGGTTGATTAAATATTTATCTACTTATTTACTAATTAATTAATTTATGTCGGTTATAGTTCTTTGGAGGTTAGAATGTGTATCTAGGTTTTTCATGTAATTAGATTGTAGACTATCATCTCCGTCTAGGAATTATTATTTAATTTTAAATTTGTAAGAATTTTGTAATTAAATAATCATTCAGATAAGACGGATCTAGAAGGGAGATCTAGAAGAAGGATGATAGCATTCCACAGGTATTTCTTAAGTCTCTAAATTTTATGTTTTTGAATTGTTGAAAATAAAATTAAAAAACTGTGTAAAACTGAATTTTTAGGAAAAACGTGATTTCTACTTTGTCAGCATGCCAGATCCTCAAGTTCGATGAGTTGATGGTTGCAGATCAATAGGCTGGACCTGAGGTTTGGTAGGCCGTCCAGGGAGCAGAAATCTGATGGCCCTGGTGACAAGCCAAACTTTTACGTTTAGCATCATGACCGATAGGCTGATCTGAAAAGATCAATAAACTGGAGGATCATGACCGATAGGCCGATTATAAAATTGGGATGCTGGCAGAGAGCTATTATTTTTCACAAAAAGGTGCATTTTTTTGGTGTAGTTTTGATTTCATTTTTGAGACAATTCTGAGAAACACTAAATTTGGATATGACCGAAAATAATGGATTATTCGATCTATACGGGATTGAAAACTTGAAGATAGACATTACATGAGAATATATTTCGATTGTTCTTTTGTAATCTTTATTTTCTTTTCTGTAGGGTGAAACCATAATATAACAGTTATTTTGCTTATGGCTTTGCATAATTGCTTTGCTTGTCTGCATTATAATATGATTTGCCATGTGTATTGATCGTATGCCATATAAAATAAGGAGTGTCAGTCATTTACAATTGTTCATGCATGTTTTTCAAAATAAAACCTTGATTTCAAAAGATTGAGTAGGAGAAGGTTTTCGTAGAGAGGACCTACAGCCTCCATCGTTGGTCCATAAGTAGCACATACTGGTTCTGACTCCTTGGAAGGGACTTCATCATGTATCAGGATGGATCTTTGAGAGGATAAGGTATTTTAGCATAATTTATCATTGCACATCCCTAGATGGTAATTATAAATCATGGATAAAATATTGAACGAGGGTTATATACTCATGTTAATTTTATTATTAACCTCCGCTAGGAGTTTTGTTAATAAAATTAATGGCCGAAGAAACGATTATTAATATATGATGGATCATATGGGTCCTAGATGGCATATATTAATCAGGAAGGGATTCATGTTCTTAATTAAATTTGGCAAGTCTCCCCTAGATGGCTTGTTGAATTCTAAGTTGGGAATTATCATTGTAAAGTTGTGATTTTTCAAAGTTTTGACACATAAACATATTTGTATGTTTTTACATGATTGTGTTATCTTAATAAATTATTTTGATATGTTTTCTTATGTTGGTATATGATTTTTTATTGAAGATTAAAAATGTCTAAAAATGCTTTATCTTTGATGCTTGACAAAAACCAATTAACAGGTGAGAATTACAATGATTGGAAGTGAAATCGAAACATTGTCCTATCTTTTGAGAAATTGAAATTTGTGCTGACAACTCTGTGTCATCCTAAGCCTATAGGAGATTGCACTAACGATCAAATCCAAATGTATGATCGTTGAAAAGATGCTAATGATTAGGCCTACTGCTATGTTATGGCTAGCACGAATAGCGTACTGCAGGCTCAACATGAAGATCATGAGACTACGAAGCAAATCTTGGACAATCTTAAAGACATGTTTAGAGGCCAGGCCCTAACAAAGTGGCAAGGGGTGCTTCAAAAACTTCTTAACTGCAAACAAAGACAGTCTATGAAGGAGTATATGATGCTGATCATGGGTTACCTCGTTGAGGCTCAAACCAATAGAGCTGACATTGATGCTGAAACTCAGATGACTATGGTCTTTGAGACCTCTATCTAAGGAATTTATTTCATTTAGAGGTACATTTAATTTAAGCACTAGACAGGATATGACCTTATCTCCTATAGGATTCATTTGGCATTTATGCTTATGTCATATTAACCTAAATAGGATTCAAAGGTTGGTAAGGGATGAACCTTTAAGTCACTTAAAGGTAGAATCTATGCCATAATATGAATCTTGTTTAGAGGGTAAAATGACCAAAAGACTATTTGGGTTTAAGGGCAATAGGGCCGAAAGGGTTTCAAAACTTGTGCATAGTGATGTTTGCAGACCAATGAACATCTGGGCACAAGGAAGGTATAAGTATTTCGTCACTTTTATTGACGATTACTCAAGGTATGGGTATGTGTACCTAATGCCCTATAAAAGCAAAACTTTTGACAAGTTCAGGGAGTTTCAAGCTGAAGTGGAAAAGCAATTGGATAGACCCATAAAGGCACTTCGATCCAATCGAGGTGGTGAATACCTTTCTGATGAGTTCTTAAGACACATATACGCACGGGCACTCCATAGCAAAATGGCATGGCAGAGAGAAGAAATAGGACTTTGTTGGACATGGTTAGGTCCATGATGAGTAATTCATCATTGCCTTTTTCCTTTTAGGGATATATACTACAAACAACATGTTATCTTTTGAACAATGTGCTTTCAAAATCGGTTCTTAAAACTCTTCATGAGTTATGGAAGGGAAAAAGGACATTCTTAAACCATATTCACATATGGGGATGTCCGGCTCATGTCCTATATAGGGATCGAAGAAGTTGAAAGTACATTCGGAAGTTTACATGTTTGTAGGATATTTTTAAAAGGGACTAACAGGGTTATTTATATAACCCAAAGGAAAATAAAGTCGTAGTTTCAACTAATGCAACTTTCTTTGAGGAAAGTTACATAGACGACTTTAAGCCTCGAAGCAAAGTGGTGCTTGAGGAGTTAGCGAGTGATTCAATCGCTCTTGCAGTTCTAATAGAAACTACTCCAATCAGTATAAAAAAAACTAGCTGAACGTGAACAACAACCTAAGGGGCTTTGGTGTAGTAGGAGGATCAGGCATCAACTTGAGAGGTATATGTTCAATAGTGAGGCCTTTTTGGCTAAACCGGATGAACATGATAGCGATCCTTGCACTTATGAAGAGGCTATAGAGGATGTTGATTCGAAACTCTAGACAAAGCCATAACATATAGATGAAGTCTATTGAGACTAATCGAGTCTAGGAGCTTGTGGATCTTTTCAAAGGGGTAAAATCCATCGGGTGTAAGTGGATCTATAAGAGGATGAGAGGAGTGGATGGAAAGGTCAAAACATATAAGGCTAGACTCGTAGCTAAGGGAGATACGCAAAAGCAAGGAATCGATTACAAGGAAACCTTTTCACTTGGAGTCGTGCTTAAGTCCTTCTGCATTTTCTTATCCATAGCTATTGCTCTCGACTGCAAGATTTGGTAGATAGATGTCAAGATGACCTTTCTGAATGGCTATCTTGATGAGTCCTATATAAAGTAGCCAGATGGGTTCAAGGCTAAGAGTCAAGAGGGTAAGTTTGTAAGCTGCTAAAGTTAATTTATGGACTTAAGCGGGCTTCCTGTTCTTGGAACATAAGATTTGATCAGGTGATGAAGACTTATGTTCGAACAAAATGTTGACGAGCCATGTATTTACAAACACATTAAAGATGGAAATGTGGTTTATTTGCTGCTTGATGTAAATGACATTTTGCTAATTGGCAATGAGATTTGGGCATTGTCATCGGTCAAATTATAGTTGATTAAGTAGTTTCACATGAAGGACTTGGGTGAAGCTAATTTTGCTCTCGACATCTAGATTTTTTGAGATAGGAAGAACAATTTTGCTTTGTCCAAATTGGGGTACATAGATAAGATTGTTAAAAGGTTTGCAATGCAGGATTCCAAGAAAGATGGGCAAACATCTAGGTCTAGAATCACTCTTTCTAAGAATGACTCACCAAAGTCTAATGAAAAAAGAGAATACATGAAGAAGGTGCCTTATGCTTCGGTAATGGGTGGTCTCATGTATGCTATGCTTTGTACATGATTGGATATTTGCTATGTGGTTGGGATTATAAGTCAATTTTAGGCAGATCTAAGACCGAACCACTGGGTTATGATCAAGCATATTTTCAAGTACCTAAGAAATACTCGAGGGTATATGCTTGTGTATTCGGGTGAGAATTTGACATCTCTAGCATACACTAATTCAAATTTCCAATGCTGTCTAGATTCGAGAAGTTCAACTTCTGGTTTTGTGTTTACTCTGGGCAATGGTGCCATTACTTAGAGGAGTGTGAAACAAGATTGCACTTTGGATTCAATGATGGAGGTAGAATATGTGGTAGCTAGTGATGTTTTGAAAGAAGCAATGTGACTCTGTAAATTTCTTAGGGATCTTGAGGCAGTTCTTAGTATGGATAAGCTGGTATCGCTGCATTGTGATAATAGTGCGGTAATATCTAATGCTAAGGAACCAAGATTTTACAAGAAGAGTAAGCATATCGATCGAAAGTATCATGTAATAAAGGACTTCGTAGAGAGCGGGCATGTTGTAGTGTGCAATATCACATTAAGGACAATTTAGCTGATTCATTCACAAAGACACTTATTAGGAGAGTCTTCGAAAGGCATGTAGAGGCTATGGGGATGTGAGATTTGTCATCTTTACTCACTTAGTGCAAGTGGGAGATTGTTAGATAGGTATGCCCTAAGGACTAAAAGTGTAATATGTTTTTGAAGACATTTTTATCAATAAAGAATTTATATATTGTTCATATACCAAATTTTTGTCTTGTTTACGTTCATATTTGTTGAAAGTATAATAAACAAACAAAAGTCTGTGGCTGTCGTTCTAAACCTTTACCCTTTGTTTGGTAGGAAGGAAAGAAAATGAGAGGGAAAGCAAAATTATAAAGGATGGAAAACTAAAAGAAAAGAAAGCATTTTAGTTTTCTCTTTAGTTGTTTGGTATGATAGGAATGAAAGAAAATGAATTTACCTCTATGTGTTTGGTTTTGAAGGTAAAACCTCAATGATGGAAAAATTATAATCAATATAAGTACTTTTTTACCCAACACAATCAATACAATTTTTCACTTTCCATTTTCACAAAAAAAAAAAAAAAGAAAAAGAAAAATTCAACATTCTCCTTAATTCAAGAAGACAACAAAACATAAAATCAATAGGAGAGAGATTCAACTACAAATTAAAAATAATTTAAATAAATTTAGAGTATATACCTTTGTCAATCTTTAATAATAGAAATTGTAAAAAATAAGCTTTTTGGCAAAAAGATAGGGATAGGAAATTATGATGAAGATGTAAGGTATAGTGATTGGTGAAGGTTTGCAAGAGAGAGAACTACTCAGGAAATAAAACGTGAAATGTGCTGAAGATTCGTGAAGTATAGGAGAGAAAGTAGTTTCCAGATTTTTTTTGTATAATTTTTATGGATAATTTTGTAATTTTTTCTCGTTTATATAACCGACAATCTTTTCCATCTAATAATCCGTCTAATTTTGGGAGGAGAAAATATAATAGAACCTACTTGGTAGTTTTTCTGATGAGGGCATTGGTAGCACAAGCAAGAGCACAAGGGAAGAGACATATTTAGATCCAATTCAAGTTCCCATTGGTCCGGTTACGAGAGCTCGTGCAAAGAAATTCAAAGAAATGCTTATTGGGCTGATTCAAGCATCTTGGGCTCAAGCCATCGCATGGAGGCCCATTGAGGGAATTGCATGTGACATCCAGACCAATAAATGCATGATTCAAGTTCTAGAAGGGACCGAATAATCCTATGGCTGTAAATAATCTGGCTACTTTCTATTTCAGTTACTTTCCCAATTTGAGGAGACAAGTGGCGAGAAGAATCAGCTAATTGCCTGATTATTATCTAGTTTCCTTTTCTTTTACAAAACATGCGTTTACTTTTATATTATTGTAAGGCTTTTAAGCCATTTAGGAAACTTACTTTATTTGCTTTAGATTTAGCATCTTTTTGGGTGGTAATTGATTTACCCGAAATCAATAGGGCAATTAGGAGCTCAAAATTCGCAAAGCAGAA
>CAMOHE010041077.1:0-41371 GCA_946598075.1 Artocarpus hirsutus | reverse complement strand
GCTTATTTAGCAACTATTACTTTAAGGACATTTATTAATTTAAATAAAACTATTTTCAAAATAATTTTAAATTAAATATTAAAATAAATCCCATTTAAATGTTATTTAAAACTTTCTTAAAAATCATTATATATCATACTTATAATTTAACATCTTAAACATCATATATTGATATCTTAAAAATAAATCTTTTCAGAACTTAACATAACAATAATTACTTGGAACTCATTTATTTAAACCATAATAATAATAATAATATCTAAAGCATAATCTTCTAGACTTTCATAAAAGTAATTTCCTAAAAACATATTCATAAAATCGTTACTTGTTTTTGGCATATAACTTATATAATCATTTTCTTATTATAAATGATTATATAATATTCTCTCTTGAAAACTTAATACATTTGTTGAATCAAACCTTCTTAAAATAGTCAAAACATAATTTCTTATAATTTAAACTTTTAAGTTTAAGGTACTAATTTCTTAAAACTTTTCCCTTAAACTTTCGTAATAATTTCATAGAAACAAATCTATAAAATTCATTTCTTAACATAACATAAAACTTTAGTAATCATTTTTAATTCTAAATAAATTTATAATTTTCTTACTTAAATAGTTCGTGTATTTGTTACATTGACTAATGCAACATTCTTAAACTTTAAAATCCTCTAAACTAAGATTGTGTAATTACAAGCTCGATTTTCAAAGCAGAATTACGTAAATCATTTACTTATTTACATGCACATATTTTCGTAAGATGTGAACATACAAAATTTCGTAAAATAAGACATGCATAAATTCATAAAATAAAAATGCGAAAATATTACTTTGCGTGAGCGGTATCCATTCCCATCTTCATCATTCGTCCGCCGCTCACCACTGTCCATCAAATGCCGCTGTCAGGTTTTCTTACCTACAGCATGAACATTCTTAAATGAGCTTTCGCTCAGCAAGTATGAAATTAGTCCCGCAAAACATAAATAAAAACCATTTTTATAAAAATATGCATGAGCATTTTATGCTTGCTTATCAACTTGAATTATGCTTAATTATTTAAGCTTTATCTTATCTTCTTACTTTGGGCCCGGTGATCGTTCCAATTGCGCGCGAGTCTTGGGAAGTTAGGGTTCGCGAGGTCCCAACGACACCAAGATTATTCATCTTTTTAACATGGAACCTCCCCGTGGGTCGGGAGGTTGGTACGACACCCTTAACTTGTCATATATCTTTCACTTGCATTATTGTGTGTATGCAGTATGACTTATCACTACATGACATCACAATCTCATAATTCTTGAATCTTAAATCATAATCATGCTTGTCTTGAAGCTGATCAACAATATAATTTAAATATTGCATACATCACACATTAATCATCACATCATCATCATGGCATTTCATATCATGTCATAACATAACATATCACATCATAACATACACAGTGTAGTAAATCACTGATCATGCATTTTCATAAATTTTATGAAAATATTTAAAATTAATTTATTTTTTTTAATTATTCATACTGTAGGCGAGATTCCTACTTACCTGGACTCCGAACTAAGCGGGTCCAGTTGCATCTCGTTGTATCTGCGGTCTGCGCAGCATCCTCAGCAGTGTTCCTCGAGCGGCCGTGGATGGTTAGAAATGCTCCATGGAGATTTATTACCGCTGAAAACATCATTCTGGACTCCGTTACTGCATTTTTGAGTCGTCTCGATCCGCGTGCAGTCAATACCGAATGATTTTCATCAGAGTAGAATTTACTCGAACGGAGGTCACCATCGCATTTAGAGCGTCGAAACGAGTCAGGAGGCGGTCTCGGATTGTCGATCAGAGGTCCGGATCACAAAAACCCAAGGCGGCAGTTGATCGGCCGTTGACCGGCTGTTGACCGCCACCAATTGGCTTTGTTGGCAGTTGGGCTCGGGCCTACCCCCCCTAATTTGACCCTTCTGAGTCCAATGGTGGTGTCAATTTTGTCCAATTCAGCCTCTAACACAGCAAATCGAAGCTTGACATTGGCGGCAAAAATGGAGATTCCGATCTCCTATCTCCGACGATGGCTCGGCCAAATTAGCTTGGGGGTTTCCTTCCCCGTGATTCTCTGAGTGTTTCCCCCCAATTAGTGCTCCTCAACGTCGCATGGAACGGTGGTTCCGTAGTGCTCACGGCGGCGGTAAACGAAGGAGGCTGTTCTCCGGTGATTCGACGTCGTCCGGTGAAATTGGGAGGGGGAAAATGTTCCCCGTCCCCTTCTGACCATAACCCAGCCTCCAATTTGACTCAACGGCGGCGGGATGGCCAACATTGACAACTCACGGTGGCTCCAAGGCAGCGGCGGTGGAACTCGGACGAACGGCGGTGGCTTCACGAAATTACGGTGGCTTCACGAAATTGGGTGAGGGGGTTTACTCCCCGTCACCCTCTGAGTGTAATGGCGGCAGCGGTGTGTCACAACGCCACTGTGAACGGCGACATCAAGGGGGTGGTGCGGCGGCGAAACACGGTGGCTCCGGCGAAGCTCCTCCGGCCAAAATCAAGCTATAAAATCGGTGCCATTCTCTTCGTCTCTTCATTCTGAGTCTGTTGACACCAAGATCGTGTCGATCGAAGCTCGGACGGAGAAGATATCACACCGAAAAGTTTTGTGATTTTCGGCCACTTTGACCGGCCCGTGACGACTGCCCCGGCGGAGTTGTGGGTGGCACGGCATACCGTCGGACTCAGCTCCTCGAGACCTTTCCAACGGTGTGGGAGGTGTCGAAAATGGTGGTCGGATTCTAGACTGAGTTTGAGGAGAGAGAGAGTAGAGAGAGAAAGCAGAGAGAGAGTGGCGAGCTAATCTGATTGGTTATTTTTTTTTTTTTTGTATTTATAGACCACTTGTGGTCTACACAGTCTAAACCATGCAGTACCGGGTAGATCAAATTTGATCTGTAACTTTTAAATTTTTTTGTGGACATAACTATATTTTTGAAAACTATGATTCATTTGCACTTTTAAAAATAATCACACTGATTTAAAATTTTCTTTTTGTATTATGGCATTCCTGCAATATTCATTTTGACATAAAAATCATTCTCATTATTTTATCCATACTATATAGATTTACTGATTTAATTTTGAAATGATAAGCTTTGATACATTTGTCTTTAAAATCAACGATTAATTATTTTCACAACTGTATACATATATGAATATATGTATATGAATTCTAAGAAAGATATTATGCATTTAACACTTTGCTCAATATAACTATTTTATTCATTTATTTATTTTTAACTTTAAAAATTTCAAAATTTATAACATATACTTTTTATTAAAAATTCTCATACTGTAAACTTCAAATTTCATTTTAAAAACAATAGTTGTAATTTATAAAAGTTTTGTAAATTAAATTGACTATCTGAAAGTCAATTTAATTTAAATTTCAAACTTAGCACAATTTTGTGCTTCACTAACTTCTTCTTATAAAGAGCCATTTTATGGGTCCACACCTTACCAATAGATCAGCGTTTGTGGACACCATCAATGCTCTTCTTTTTTTTTCTTATTACTACGACGATTGTTATTATTATTATTGTCATTTCAACAATAATAGTAAACTTTACATAATTATTAATGTGTATAATAATTAACTATACACATTTAAAAAATTGGAATTCTCGCATCCTTGAACTTGGTGCTCACCATTTTTAATTTATGGTATGGAGCTCATGATCACTATTAATCTGGGTTTCTTTTATTGAACTGATATCACATAGGAATTTTCACATAATCTTAGTAAGTTTGAAATTCTACTTTTGCCAATAACATCATCTTTTGGCTCGTGTATAAATTTAATAAATCATAAACTTTTGGTTTAGCACATCAAATAATTATTTTTAATTATTTTAATGTACTATCATAACATTACATTATTACTTGTTTCATAAATAAAGCACATAATTTTGTGCATTTACAACATTAATTATTTCTAAGGTCTTACGGTTATTAAGACCTTTAAATGTGCGTGTTAATAAATGCTAAACTTGTACTTTCTTAAGTACTTAGCTAAGTCATGAGGGAAAAACCCTCAATTAATTATAGTTATTAACGTTTAAATTTTTCGGGTCATTACATAAGCCCCCTTTTCATAAAACTTTACGGTTTAGCCTCTAAACCGAAAATTGTGACAATTTTGCCCCCGAGCTAAAATTTTCTCTTTACATCAAAAATTTCTATTTTTCATAAGAAACATTTTTGGTCAATGTAACACACCTTGAATCATTTTGAAAAATGACGTTTTTGCCATTTTTTTCATATTTTTACTTTTAATAAATTCTTGAAAATTCAAAAACTCACAAACGGTTGAGTTTTTCGACGAACCGTCTTTTATACCAAACAGTTTCGTCGAGATCTACAACTTTTATGTTTTAATTTTTCTCAAAATCTCACTGTATAGGGGTGTTTTCGGCTGTGTTCTATTTCTGCCTAGAAAGAATTTTTTCTTTCAATTTAGTCGCTTGGAAATTTTTGTCAAAATTCTTTTCAAAATTTCAAATCTACCCCTGCAGAGTCTATTCCATGCCTAACTTAGGTCATTTTCATGTTCAAACCTCATTTTTACAAAGTTTAACCCTAAAATTGTAAAAATAATATTTTATGCAAAAATTGCCATTTTGCATCATAACTCAAAATTTCATCACTTAAACATGCTATGCATCACCTTCACATGAAATTTCATTAAACATAACCTCAAAAACTCATATGGATTTGAAAAAATAAAAATCCAAACAAAGTCCATTAAAATCCAAAACTTTGAATACCAAAACTTATCAAAATAGCCTCTTTTTGATTTCTAGCTTTCAAATTCTTTGTGATCTGCCTCTAAGCCTCTTTTTCATGCAAAAATAACATGGGTTTGTATCCTTTCTTCAACCCATGAGAAATCCTTTAAAAACTCATCAAAAAGTTTAGAATTACACCTTTAATCTTGTAAAAATCCTTGGGGCTTACTTCTAAAATTGTTTTGGGGTTATTTTGGCAAGGTTTGGAGTTGAGAAAATTTTTTGGAAGCTCTCAACAATGGCTGCCGAATCTTGGTGGAGAAGAAAGAAAGCAAATTTTGTGATAACCATGCTTTAAATGCATTCTAATCCACTTGTGACTCATGGTCACCCACTTGATTACCATCTAGGTGTCCTCATGTCATTGGGCCACATTTCTAGCCTTGGTGGCCCAATCAAATTCGATTGGGTGTCCACTTTGTGGGGCCTAAAATTTACACAGTGTTATTTTTTATCACGCAGTATTTTTCTTATACTGTTGGGGTCAAAAAAGTGTATTTTTTATCTTTAGACTGTATAAAAATATTTAACTTACTTTTCGTTCAATTTTAGAGGCCAATCATAGCATTTTTCGTATCTGCGTTTTCACTTAGCAGTATTCTTATACTGCTCTGGCCTCCTTCATACCCCAGTTAAGGTTCGGACAACCTCTGTGTCTTAGTTGCATTCTAGTCGTTCATTCGTTTATACCATAATTTTATAATTAATTGTGATATAAAATTCATTTTATGGATACTATTTACAGATTCCTAAGTAATTCAACTCATAAAATCTGTATTTTACCGTATCCAACATTGCATTACATTTGCCATAAAATATGCAATCAATGCCATTTATTCCTATTTTATCGTAATTTTTAGAAAATTACAACTTTTTACAAAAATCATATTTTTGGAAGTAAATTCATTAATTAAACCCAATTAAATATTAGGTTCCATTAATAACATTTTTCTCGTTCATTACAAAATTGACCATTTCTAAATGAACAAGAAAAACCAAATTTGTCCGATACAGAAACAGAAACCAAATTTTATCTAAACGACTATACAACGTAAGTCTCATTCAAATCCAAATAAAATTCAGTCTTTAATAATAACCTAAATATTCCTATTGCCTCAACTTTCACTGACTTGCTATCGCCCACATAGATGTATCTTTTACTATCACTTGGCTTTCGGCAGCTCAGGCAACCCTACACAGACATACTTATGTGAGTAGTAGCATCGGAATCTATCCACCAAGTGTGTCTTGGTTCCAAAGTTAAATTAACCTCAGAATAAACTAGATTGAGAAGCATACCTTTCTTTGCATGCAATGCGAGATAGTTGGTACATTGCTTCTTCTTGTGTCCCGTACCTCTACAAAAGAAACAGGCAAATTCATCACCTTGTCTCTTCTGTTGTTTCTTCTATGGTGCCACACCTATAGCTTCCTTACCTTTCTTCCTTTTCTTTTTCTTATCCTTAGAGGTCATAGCCAAATGAGCACTTTCTGCCTTCTCTTACTTCAGTCTTTCCTCTTCTTGCACACAATATGAGATGAACTCATTAAGGGAGCATTTGTCCTTTTAACAGTTATAGATCACTTTAAATTGATTGAATTGTGCAAGAAAAGATATTAAAACTAAATGCACGAGTAAGTCCTCAAATAGCTCTAACCTAAGTGCCTTTAATTTCGAAACAAGATGAGACATCTCCATGATGTACTCCCTTATGTTTTCTTTTGCTTTATACATCATTGAAATAAGGTTTGCTAAAAGTGTACTTGTTTCAGTTTTTTCGTTCTTGGCAAATCTTTTCTCAATTTTCTCAAAAAAACCCTTGGCTGTAGTAACCTTTTCGGACATAGTGCCCTTGAAGGTTTCTGGAATAGCACGCTTCATAATCATTAGACTCATGTGATTTAAACGATCCCACCTTTTCATGTCCCTCTTATCATCAAGGGAACTGTTGTCTGTAAGGTCAAGAGGTCGTTCAACCCTCAATGCAAGGTCTAAATCCATGACTTCGAGAAAAATCACAATGTTCTCTTGCCATGGCTTGAAGTTTGCGCCATTAAGCATGGGAATGGAATTAATGCTAGTAGAAATGTTAGAAGCAGAACTTGTAACGAAGAGAACAAAACAACAAAACAAGAAACTCATATAAGTTCCATATTATACTTAAATAAATTCAAATAATGGTAGAGCCCATTATAAGATACCTAGCACAACATTAATATTTAGTCTTTGGACATAAATATTAACTTACAAGTGGTACTCTTGGTGTAGTAATCAAACACTTACAATAAGAACATGTCAAATTATAAATCTTCCTTTGGGCTCATTTATTATTCACAAGTAAAGAATCGAATAATTATCACATGTTTATTACCACGGGTATATATGTAATTCTGTCAAATATTAGCCTTCTTTTGAGCTGGTCAATATTCACATACGTTGCATGGACACAACCATTTATATTTTGAAACAAATTAATTTTCACAAGAGATGCTACTTTAGTGATATGCTGCTTCAATTAATTCATCTCAAAATACATACAAAATACTAATATTTAAATTTAAAATAGCACCAAAAAATGACCAAAATTAAAATTAAAAAAATATTAATTTTTTGGTCAAAGTCAAAGTCAGTGGTCAACTTGACAGGTCAACCTTAACTAGGTCGAGGTTGGATCGAGTCGGGTAAACCCAACTAAGATCCTAACCTAGCCCTCCTTTATTTCTTTATTTTATTTGGGTCACCTAGGGTTTAACCTCTTGGATCCTTTCTGGTCACGGATGCACTTGGACCCATGTAACAAGTCCCTTCATTTTTGGGCCAAAGCCTAGAACAACTTTTTCTTATTTATTTAGTTCTGGGCCGAAAGCCCAAAACTTCTAAAAAGTTCCTAAGGTCACCACCCGTAGGAAGATAACTTCCCTGGGAAGTTTATGCAATTGTAGCGTTTTCCTTTTTTTTTTTTTTGGTTTCATGTCAATGTACGGCATGCATCTGCCCAAAAAAAATTGTTTTCTTGAAAGCCAAATCATGAAAAGGCAGCAGCCACCGCTTGCGCTTTTCCTTTTTTTTTTGTCCGGCAGTACTGCCATGCGTAACAAAGAAACAATGTTTCATCAAAAATAAAAAAACGAACGCTTTCAGATACATATATACATACACATATCAATATGTAGAACGAATTCTCAAATAATTCTGAACGAAAACATATTTCTGAATCCTATTGAATTCGTCCCGAATATATATGTATATAACATTTTTTTTAGAAACAACCACAAAGTTGATTATATAACAAATCTTTAAACTGAATCCAAATTCACGTAAAATTCAACCAACGTATTGAGAAAATATTTCTCAACATGAAGAGGTTATGATGTCACTTGTTGGAAAAAACTTTACAGATAAAAATCATCATCAAATCTTAAAGCTTATGTTAATTTATCACGAAATCTAACGAAGACATACCTGAATCAGTTGTCCAAGGTGGACATGTTACTCTAGGTGGCCAAACTCAGCAAAATCCGACTGAATCAGTCTTTTTAATTTATTAACGTTATAGCAGCGGCAAATAGCTTCTAATTTGAGATATGAAAAGGATATAGGCCGGACACAAAAGTACTGAGAGGATTTACAGTGCATCCCTTGAGGAAGAATTGTTGGCCTTAAGCGGCTCTGGCATTGCGTAGCTCGTCAACCAAGTCCCCTCTTTCGTAGACGGCTGCAACATATTAAAGAATAAATCATCTATGAACTTTGGAAATAAATAAATGAAAGTTGTTAGAGAGAGAATTTTTTTTTTAAGAGAGGTCATTGTATTAGTTAAAAAAAAGAAAACATTGAACCAAGCAATCTTTTTGCTATTCAACTCAATGTCTGGAAATTTCTTCACAATATTAGAATTTGATTTCGCCATAATCCTATAAAAACATAATTATGATATCATGTTCGGGAATAACAGGTGGACAAATAAAAATAATGCATAAAATAATATAACATCATAAATCCACTGCAATGAAAGAGGGAAGAGAAAAAAAGTCGACCATAAACATATATTTATATATATATATATATATATATATCACAAAAGAATATAACATTTATACATGGAAAACTGTGAAATGAGTCTTAAACAAGAAGAGTTTAAAGAAACATTATAGACTACAAAACCAACCATATATAACAAAGCTTCAAGTAAATATAACAAAATTTTTTTCCTTAAAATGCATGAAAATAATCACAATATCCTTAACGTATTAATTAATACATTTGCAAAAGATGTGATAAATCATCACTGCAAATAAGTAAAAACTAACCTAAACTGATTAAGCTTTTACTCTTTTTTCACCAAAGGCATAAAAAATTGCAATATGATAGCATGAATCATCAACATGATCATAAATACCAACAATATGAAGCAAATATCAGAATAAAAGGGGGAAAAACCACACTTTCATCTTCGTTAAAAAAAATCATATAGAAACTAATCAAGACATTTCTTTTAAGTGAAGAGAAAGCAATGGAATAAGGCCAAAAAACAGAGTAAACAATTAAATTTTACATAAATTCGTCACAGTTCAAAAATAAAATGATATATAAAACAACCAAAATATACATACCAATATCAAGGGAAAAAACAGTGACTTTCAAAGAAACCAAAACATACACGTAGATATAGAAGGCGTTTCGAGAGTAAATGCACCAATATTTTGATTTTTCTGGTAAGTGGCAAATATTTAGTATACTTGTTTATCTATTTCAGCTGAATCAAAAAGACTGCACAGAATTTAGAAAGATCAAGTAAATAGAAGATTTTAACGATGGGAGGATAAAAAGTAATATATATATAATAACCCAGGCAGAAAAGTAGGGGAAGACACGGCCTCTCGTCGTTTTGGGGAGTGGAACTTTGACATTTGTACCATACGCTACTCCTTAAAAGATCATCCAAGGTGGCTATAACACGTTGAGGAGCCCATTATGTTCAGAAGCTAAGCTCAGTTTCCTAACGTAACACAATTTTCCCACCTAAAAAAAGGAATACACAAAGAAATAGAAAGCATGTGAGAAAAGTAATATAAAAATAGAAAAGGTCTTGTCGTTAACATCTTGCTTGTACCTTATCCTACAATGCAAAAAATAATCATTTAAAAAAATCCGTGCTAGACGAGCACTAATTGAGCTACAGATATGACTTCCATTTTGTCCTTTTACATAATTTTGCTGTACTTAGTGTTTGCGTGCTCCAGCTGAAGGAATCTCAAAGTGCAATCCTTTGAACTGCGATGACAAACTACAGGATTTGATGCTCTCTAGTATAGTTTGCACTTCACGGCCCAACAGCAAAGCAAGGCTAGCGTTGCACTTCGTTCCTTCAGCACAGTTTACGGATGATGAAAACAAAATATGCACAAACACCACATGTTGATCTAAATCTAATATATGGGCTAATATATTATATAAATGTGAATTAAAGGTTATCAGAGAAGATTACCTAATTAAAAATGATCAATTTAAGTTTTAGTCTTTTAATGCATTATTAAGTGTGAACATTTTATGTGTAGAGACCAAAAATATAATTATTAATTTTATAATGAGTTAAATTGGTAATTAAAGATAATTGTTAGGGTTTAACAATTATATAAAAGGGTTGTGGTCTCCAAGTCGGTACATACATTTTTCTTTTATTCCTCATCTATAGAGTATTCTGTGAAGGAGGATTTACGTACTAGACTTGGAAGATCCTTAACCAACAAACTCAAGAATCACATTCAATCAATGGATACAGGTTAGCTTCTGTATCTTATTAATATTCTTGATGATTTGACATGAATGATGATAGTTTTTATCACAATTTTGTTATAACAAGTGATATCTAGAGCCTCTTTGTATTGAATCATTGGGAATCAATAAGTTTCTAGATGTCATTCTCATAAAAAAATTCTCAAATTTAACCATCTATAATTTTATAAAATTGTTGAATTTGAAAACAGTTATTTGAAATTTTTGGTTGAATTATTTATATGTATATACGTTGGTTGTTTGGATTCGGTACGGTGATAAGTGGATTCAAATTCCCAGCTTTGTATGTATGTACATATGTGTGTGTATATATGTATAATATGTTATGGTGGTTTAATTCAGTTTGCAAGGAAAAGTTTCTTTTTGTTTGTTACGGCACAATTGCCGAAAAAAAATCAGTTTATATATATATATATATATGTGCATGTATATATATCAATTTTCCTTTCCTCTTTTTTTTTTCTTTCTTTTTTTGGCAGCGTGCCGTATTGAACCATGAGGAAAGAATAGTTTCTTCAATATGAATCTTTTAACCATTGAGGATATATATATATTTATATATATTGAGGATTGAATGGTTAAAAGATTCAGATGGAAGAAACTATTCTTTCCTCATGGTTCAATACGGCACGCTGCCAAAAAGAGAAGAAAAAAAAAAGAGGAAAGGAAAATTGATATATATACATGCATATATATATATATATATGTGCGTATGTATATATATATATATATGTATTCGGGATTGAATGGTTTTAGTTAGATTTTTTTTTTTTCTTTTAATTGTCAAATTCGGCAGCCACAAAAAAAAAAAAGGGACGTTGGGTTTTGGTCGGCGGTGGCGTCGGCGGCCATGCAGGCAACGATAGCCGTGGCACAGGCTACAGTGAAACTGGAAAAGCGGCTGAACCGCCTGAAGAAAAACGCTCTTTTCTCCCAGAGGGGTTGATGACCCCTGGGGCCCTTTTTTAGTGCATTTGGGCTTTGGCCCATAACTGAAATCCATATACATGGCCCAACAGGGCCTATGACTAGAGAAACAAAAAAAAAAATTTGATGGAGCTATGACCAAGAAAGTTACTTAGGGTTAAACCTAGGGTTATTCAGTGATCTAGGCTACAGCCCAGGGCTGAAATTAAGCCATATATAGGCCCACCGAAAAGAATAAAGAGGTCCAACCCCTAGGTGACCCAAAAAAAAAAAAAGAAAGGAAAGATGTCATGGGCTGGGCCTATGACACAAAGAAGAAAAGAGAAAGGGGGCTGGGTTAGGATCCGGGCTGGCTCCAACCGATTCGGTCTAGCCCTGACCTAGTCATGGTTGACTAGTTGACTTTGACCAAAATTTTAATTTTTTTATCATAATTTTAGTCATTTTTTGTGCAACTTTAAATCCAAATATTGGTATTTTATATATATATTTTGAGATGAATTAATTGAAGCAATATGTCACCAAAGTGGCCTCTCTTATGGAAATTAATTTGTTTTAAAATATAAACAGTTATGTTCATGCAATTTATGTGAATATTGACCGGCCCAAAAGAAGATAATATTTGACAATATTACATGTACACTTGTGGTAACAAACACGTGATGATTATTCAGTTTTACATGTGAACAATAAATCGACCCAAAGGAAGGTTTATTGTTTGACATGTTCTTACTGTCAGTGTTTGATTACTACACCAAGATATCACTTACAAGTTAATATTTCTGTCCAAAGACTAGATATTAATGAAGTGTCCCATATCTTGAGATGGGGTTACCTTTATTTGGATTTATTATTGTTATTTTGGATTCTTAAGTGAGCTTGTTTTTTGTTTGTTTGTTTTGTTCTCTGATTTAGCTACTAGTTCTGCCTTAAATATTACTACCAACATTAATTCAATTCCAATGCTGAATGGTAGCAACTTCAAATCATGGCAAGAGAACCTCCTAATAGTTCTCGGAGTCATGGATCTCGACCATGAGGCAAGGGTTCTTTCTCCTGCACTTCTTATAGATAAGAGTTCCTCTAATGAAAAGGGGGACATGGAAACATAGGAAAAGTCAAATCACATGTGTATGACGATCATAAAGAAAGCCATTCCACAAGCATTCAGGGGCACTATATCGAAAACGATAAGGACAGCCAAAGAGTTCCTTGAGGACATTGAGAAGAGATTTACCAAAAATAAAAAAGCTAAAACAAGTACACTTTTAGCAAGCCTCATCTCAATGAGATCTAGAAGTAAAGGGAACATTAGGGAGTATATCATGAAAATGTCTCATCTTGTTTCAAAATTAAGAGCACTTAAGCTTAACCTTTCTAAGGACTTGCTAGTACATTTGGTTCTTATATCTTTTCTTACATAATTCAGTCAGTTTAAGGTAAGCTATAGCTACCAAAAGGAGACTTGGTCTCTTAATGAGCTCATCTCACATTGTGTGCAAGAAGAGGAAATGTTGAAGCAGGAAAAGACAGAGAGTGTTCACTTGGCTAATACTTCTAAGGACAAAGGGAAGAAATGGAAGAAGGATAAGGAAGCTGCAGTTACGGCACCTCAAAAGAAACAACAAAATAGACCGGTTGATCTAGAAGGTATGGGTTTTTCTTTTATGGAGCTACAGAACATAAGAAAAAGTATTACACCAATTATCATGCTTGGCATGCCAGGAAAGGTATGCTTTTTCATTTGGTTTGTTTAGAGATTAATTTAACCTCAGTACCTGAACACACTTGGTGGATAGATTCTGGTGTAATCACTCGCATCAGTGTATCTATGCAAGGATGCCTGAGATGGCAAAGCCAAATGATGGTGAAAGATACATCTACGTGGGCGATGGCAAGAAGGTTAAAGTTGAAGCAATAAAAAAATTTAGATTATTGTTAAAGACTAGATTTTATTTGGATCTTGATGAAACATTTATTGTATCGTCTTTTAGATGAAATTTGATTTCTATTTCTGCTTTGGACAAATCTGGTTATTCTTGTTCATTTTGAAATGAAAAATTTAGTTTGTTTCATGATTCAAAATTAGTTGGTTTCAGTTCTTTATCAGGTTATGATAATCTTTATTTACTTGATACAATTGCTTCGTTTAATGAATCCCTGCAATTAAGTACACGAGATATAAAGAGAAATTAACCAATGAGAATTCAGCTGTGTTATGGCACAAGAGATTGGGTCATATCTTCAGAAGGAGAATAAAGAGACTCATGTCAGACAAAATTCTCGACCCCTTAGACTTTATAGATTTTGATATTTATGTTAACTGTATCAAGGAGAAACAAACCAATAAAAGGAAATTTGAAGCCAACAAGACTTTGAAAGTCTTAAAACTTACACATACAGATATTTATGGACCATTCCCTATGGCTTCTTGGAACGGTCAACAATAGTTTATAACGTTCATAGACGATTTTTCAGGTATGGCTACATATATCTCATTCATGAAAGGCCATAGTCGCTAGATGTGTTCAAAAAATTATAAGGCTGAAGTTAAAAACCAACTCAGCAAAAGGATTAAAAGCATCTGATCTGACCATGGTGGTGAATATTATGGTAGATATGAAAGTTCAAGTGAACAAAGTTTAGGACCGCTTGTTAAGTTCTTAGAGGAAAGTGGTATTGTCACAAAGTACACTATGCCGAGAATGGTGTTGCTAAAAGACAAAATAGGACGCTTAAGGACATAGTGAAGAGTATGATTTCTCATTCTACCTTACCAAAATCACTCTAAGGAGAAGCGCTTAAGACTACAGCATATATCCTTAACAGAGTTCTAACTAAAGCAATTGTCAAAACCCCTTACAAACTTTGAACGGGCAAGAAGTTTAGTTTAAAACATTTGCATGTTTGGGGATGTCCAGCTGAGGCAAGGCCTTCTAGGCTTAATGAAAAGAAACTAGACCCAAAGACGGTTAGTTGTTATTTTATTGGATACTTTGAAAGATCCAAGGGTATAAGTTTTATGATCCCATAACTAAATCGATATTTGAGACAAAAAATGCCCAGTTCTTTGAGGATGTTAAGTTTGTGGGGGAGATATGGATAAGGACTTTGTCTTTGAAGAGGAATATGTTGATATTCCCACAGCTGTTATTGACATTGATCATGTTCCTATTCATGATATTGTTCAAGAAGCATATCCAAATTAAGACAATATCGAAGAACCTCTTGTTTCAGAAATTGTTCTAGAAGAAGAAACTCTACCACCTTAAGAACCTATGCCATTAAGGAGATCCACTAGAGAAAGAAGAAGTGCAGTGCCAAATGATTACATTGTATTTCTCCAAAAACATGAGTATGACATTGGTGTGGTGGAAGATGATCCAATCAACTTCCGTCAAGCCATGGTAAGTTCTAAATCTCAAAAGTGAATTGATGCCATGAATGAAGAGATAAAGTCTATGAAGGATAATAACATTTGGGATCTTGTCTCATTGCCTAAAGGTGCGAAACCTATTGGTTACAAATGAATATTTAAGACCAAGAGGGATTCGAAAGGCAATGTGGAGAGATATAAGGCTTGTCTTGTCGTTAAAGGGTTTGCATAAAAAGAAGGCATCGACTATAAAGAGACTTTTTCTTTGATTTTTTTGAAAGACTCTTTCAGGATTATAATGGCATTAGTGGCGCATTTTGATCTTGAGCTTCATCAAATGGATGTTAAGACTGTGTTTCTCAATGGTGACATTGATGAAACAATCTATATGGTGCAACTAGAAAACTTTGTGTCGGGAAATGCAAAGAAGATGGTTTGTAAATTAAAGAAATCCATCTATGGGCTTAAGCAAGCTTCTCGTCAGTGGTATTACAAATTTCATCAGGTTATCATCTCGTTCGATTTTGAGATGAATTTGGTCGATGATTGTATACACCACAAATTCAGTAGGAGTAAGTATATTTTTCTAGTTTTATATGTCGATGACATTTTGCTTGCCAACAACGATATAGGCTTATTGCACGAAACCAAGAGATTTTTTTTTCAAAGAAATTTGAGATGAAGGATCTTGGTGGCGCCTCTTTTGTGTTGGGTATATAGATATACCGGGATTGCTCTTGGGGTATTCTTAGATTATCACAAAAGGGCTATATCGAAAAGGTTTTCAAATGATATGGCATGCAGGATTGTAAACCAGGTGATACCCCTGTGGCTAAGGCAGACAAGTTTAGTCTCAATCAATGCCCTAAGAATGATTTTGAGGTTAAGGAAATACAGAAGATTCCTTATGCGTCAGCAATAAGGAGTCTAATGTATGCTCAGGTTTATACGTATCTGGATATTGCATACGTTACAGGTATGTTGGGCAGATACTTAAGCAATCTTGGAAAGGATCACTGGACAGTAGCCAAACGAGTCTTGAGGTATTTACAGAGAACAAAGGACTACATGCTTATGTATCGGAGGTCGAAACAACATAAGATCATTAGGTATACTGACTCCGATTATGCTAGATGCCAACATAGTATGAAATCTTCTTCAGGCTATGTCTACCTTTAGGCTGGAGGTGTTGTCTCTTGGAAGAGTGCTAAACAGTCTCTTATAGCATCTTGTACCATAGCGGCAGAGTACATAGCATGTTATGAGGCATTCAATCATGGAATATGGCTACAGAATTTTATCATGGGGCTATGCATAGTGGACAGTATTCAAAGACCACTTAAGTTATTTGTGACAATAAGTCAGCAGTTTTATATTTCAACAACAACAGGAGCTCGACGAAGTCAAAGCATATAGAGATCAAGTTCTTGGTTGTGAAAGAAAGAGTTTAGAGTGGACAGTTGTCTATAGTGCACGTCAGTACAAACTCTATAATTACATATCTGCTTATTAAGGGATTACCACCCAAAATGTTTCATAAGCACACTGCTCGTATGGGTGTCATATCATTTCAGGATATTCAGTTTTAGTGGGAGTTTGTAATTTTAAATGCTGTTATGATATAGACATTTTTAGTTATTTTAGTTTATGGATATTTGAGGTTATTTTCTACGAAAATAAAGTTTTCGGTTTATTCACACTCTGATTTTGGTATGGTTTGATCTCACTAAGGTTTCAAGTGGACTAGTTGGAAATAGGCATGTTAAGATCACAGTGCATGAAATTTCCATGCTACACATCCATGCTTGATCTTGTCATTAGTTGTATTGGTATATATGATCCTTAATGGATCTAGTTACGACATATGTAACGAATGTCGCTTTAGCCCTATATTGATATGGTTAATGGACAAGATTGTTGAGATACATAAGGTTTTGATAGCAAATTCATGAGCTCATAAGGTATAATTCACATTTATAAAGTTTTATATATAGCCCAAGTGGGAGATTGTTGGATCTAAATTCAATATATGGGCTAATATATTAAAAAACGTGAATAAAAGGCTATCAGATAAAGTCGTCCAATTAAAAGTGATTAATTTAAGCTTTGGGCTTTTAATGCATCATTAAGTGTAGGCCTCCTATGTGTAGGGACCAAAAATATAATTACTAATTTTATGATGGGCTAAATTGGTAATTAAAGATAATTGCAAGGGTTTAGCAATTACATAAAGGAGTTGTGGTCCCCAAGTCAGTACGTATATTATTTTTCTATTCCACATCTATAGAGCATTCTGTGAGAAGGATTTACGTACCAGACTTGGAAGATCCTCAACCAACAGACTCAAGAATCACATTCAATCAATGGATACAGGTTAGTTTCTGTATCTTATTAATATTCTTGATGATTTAACATGAATGATCCTAGATGATGATGGTTTTCATCACAATTTTGTTCTAACACTAAACACTGTCTATTAAATGATGAGAGAGAACAAGAGAGAGAAATATTTATGACCAACTGTAACGCCCCGAAATTAATTAAATGTTATTAATCAATAAAATGGTAGATTAATGTACCATAACTAATGTTTTAAACTTAATTTAATCATTTTGTGAGATTTCTGAATTAATGTTATTTTGATCATTTTAATGAGTTTTAAATCACTCTTAATTATTTTTAAGTGCTATTTTAAATTTTGAAACAAAATAATTTGTCAAATGACCAACACGTCTCACTTTAGAAAACCACGTCCGAGGCGTGGTATTGTTTGAAAACTGCCTTCCTTTTCTTTTATAAAATATCTCTTTCCCTCTTCCTTTCCCTAATTCTCTCGCTCTCCCTCATTCTCTCTCTCTTAATTTTTCTCTTGGTTTCTCACTTTCTCTCATCTCTCTCTCAAAAATTTTTGAAACAAAAATCAATTGTAAGCTTTTAGCTAGTGGATTGAAGGCTCAAGAACGAGATTTGGCAACCACAACTATGATTTAAAGCTTTGATTCGAGATTAGTTTTGAAATTTTTAATTTTTTCTAATTTTTTAATTTTTCTTGCATTTTGAAATTTAAGCTTTCGTAAACTTAGAAAACCTTCAATCTAGGTTAGAGGAACTTAGAATAACTAGGATCCAAGCTTTGTTTGATCAAAAACAGATTTAAATTAAAATTTTCTACTTTTCTCCATTTTTTTCTATTTTCAGGTTAATTCAAAGTTTTTGTTTAAAACTTGTTTAAATGCGTTAAAAAGTGTTCTATTAATTATAATCATTATCTATGCCTGAAAAATGAGAAAAATAGGTTAAAATAAAGATTTGGGCTCGGGAGGCCAAAACTCATGCCTGAAAAATTCTAAAATTTTTCTAGATCGACAGGCCAAAGTTCATGAGTTTGGCAGGCTAGATTCATATGACCGGCAGGCCGAACCTAGAAAAGTCCGGCCGGTTGAACTAGGGCGACCGACAGGCCGACTGGATACAGTGAAATTTTGTGATTTTTCATCCATTTTTACTCTTTTGAACCACGATTGAAATTCTGACTTTGTAAAATGATTTTATAAACTTAAATGGCACACGAGGACACCATGAAACAATTTAATGACAAAGGATATCTTAAGTTAGATACTAATGGACTTAGTCATTATATAATTAAGGTAGTTTGTGGATCTGTGGAGCTAACGTATAGCGAACCAGGATTACGGTGTGGGACATCGGTACGAGTATCGAGGTAGGACTTCTACCCCTTGGTAGCCAGTTTTAAATGTTTTGGCCTCAAAGGAATTTTTAACAAAAAATTTTTCAATAATTGGTTGAAAATAGATTTTTATTGACTAATTTCATAAATGGCAGAATTGAGGTAATTTTTCACAATAAACCTCATAAGGAATGTAAATGATTATATTTGTTAAAATGAGATTTTAATAATCATAGAAAGATATATATAATTATATTTAAGGGCATGATGCCATATTCGAGATCGGGTCGTATAGTGCGCGACTTTGGAGGCAAGTCTCCAAACCCAGCTGGGCCACTACGGTGGTGAAATATATATAGTTTGCCTAGGAAAAGAAATGCTCTTTCTGGTGGACCAATAAACGATTTTGGTAAAATAAATTTTATTGAGATTTTATTTTACTTATCTATAAAATCCTGCTTTTCTAATGATCTCTTGCAAATTTGAAATCTTTTTCTTAAAATTTATGTTTTAAAATTATAGTCCTACTGAGCCTTCCGTTCACATTTTATTTATTTTAAACCTTTTCCCTCTAGGTGGGTACCAGCTTAAGATCGAAGAAGAGTCCGTTGACCGGACTTGTGAGCAATAGAAGAATCAAGTAGGTTATTTAAGTTATAAAAATTAAGGCATGTATTACTTTGACTCTTTCTCATTTTATTTTGAGACTGTGGTTGTAATTTAATATTGTTGAGACCATATGTGTGCACAAAATGTGGGTTAGTTAGACCCATTCTCGTTTCTCCTTATTTCTTTATTATTTTCTTATTGTCCACCTTGTTATTTTTATTTGTTGAATTATTATAAATAAGTGCTTTAAAAAAGTTTCTAAAAGTATCATATTTTTATTAATAAAATTTAATTCTAAAACCCAAGTTTCAACTTCCATTGTCACTATTGTCAGCGGCCGGGACATATAAAGAGGAATTGCCTGATCAGGAGTTCTCGCTTAGGACTTCAGGCCGAAGGAGGAGCCAGTCGTCAGCCTCAACCCCAGACTCTACCTCAACCTCAGTAATTCCCTTAGCTTTAGTTTCATCAGTTCTCTCCTCAGCAACTGTCATATCCAGCATAAGGATACCAGCTGTAGAACTTCCAACGCAATGCCCCTCAATATTGAGTGCCGAGTACGGCTAGTATGCAGTCAACTTCTACGCAACAATATCGGCCAACTAACCTAGGATCTAGGTAGTGCTGGTAGAGTTAAAGGGAAAGCTCCAATGCAGGTTCATACCATGACATCAGGAAGTTCGAATGCCAAAACTAGCAATGCGGTTGTCGACGGTACGATTTTGGTTTCTCAGTCTTTAGCACATGTGTTATTCGATACTGGTGCCACTCATTCTCTCATTTCAAGCTCTTTTGTACATGCCTTGGGATTAGAAATATGAGAGTTCGATGAGCCCTTAGTTATAGCTTCACCCTTAGGGCGGGTGTGTGTGAATAATATTTATAAAGCTTGTAAAATAAAGATTGGGGATGAGATTTTGAAAAGTGATTTGATTGTAATCCCCATGAGTTCATATGATGTAATCCTAGGGATGGATTGGTTGTCGAAATACAGTGTAGTCGTAGACTGTCAATTTAAGAAAGTAACCCTAGTGTCCGATAGGGGAACGACGATCACTTACCAGGGTGGTGGTGATCGGCTAATGAGTGAGCGTCTCATAAGGACGTGTCTCGGAGGGCGGAAGAACGTAGTTTGTTATGCCTTCCTCATGAACCTAGAAGAAGAGTCTAGTGCCTTGAGAAGAAATGTAGCGATCCCAGTGGTAGATGAATTCAAAGATGTCTTCCTCAATGAGTTACCAAGATTACCATCGTATCAGGAGATCAAATTTGGTATGGAGTTACTTCCAGGAACAGCACTGATCTCTGTAGCATCTTATCGGATGACGCCGACAAAAATGAAGGAACTAAGAAAGAAGCTTCAGGAGCTTGCTGATAAGGGGTACATCTGAAATATTACATCACCGTAAGGAGCACCGGTTTTGTTTGCAAAGAAGCATGATAGAACCCTCAGGTTATGTATAGATTATCGGCAGCTGAATCGAATCATAGTGAAGAATAAGTATCCTCTACCCAGAATCGATGAGTTGTTTGATCAGTTAGGAGGTTCGCGGTACTTCTCAAAGATAGATTTGAGGTCGGGATATCATCAACTCAGGATTAAGGAAGAGGACACTCCCAAGACAGCTTTCAGGACCTGGTATAGACATTTTGAATTTCTAATGATGCCATTTGGATTGACGAATGCTCTGACAGCCTTCATGGACTTAATGAACAGGATATTTAGGCCCTATCTGGATCAGTTCATGATCGTGTTCATCGACGACATCTTGGTCTACTCTAAGACTTGGGAGAAACATGAACAGTATCTTAGAATTGTGCTTCAGATTTTGCGGGAGCATCAGCTATACGCTAAAAAGGAGAAATGTGAGTTCTAGTTAACAAAAGTTAAGTTTCTAGGTTATGTCATCTTCGAGCATGGTATCTCAGTGGATCCGTCCAAGGTGGAAGCCATAGTGGAATAGGAACGACCAAGGAATGTGGTAGAAATCCGTAGTTTCTTGAGACTTGCAGGGTATTATAGGAAAGTTATGAAGGATTTCTCGAAGATAGCAACACCGTTGACATGATTAATAAAAAAGAATGTCAAGTTTGAGTGGGATGAAGAATATGAGCTTGCTTTTCAAGAGTCGAAGAATCAATTGACCTCAACTATAGTGCTGATTATTCCCAACAGTGACAAGCCGTATGAAGTTTATACATATGCCTTAGGACGCGGACTTGGGTGTGTGTTGATGCAACATGGACGTATGGTGGCGTATGGATCGAGACAGTTGTGACCTCATGAGCAGAATTATCCTACTCACGATTTGGAGCTCGCAACAGTGATTCATGCGCTGAAGATCTGGAGATGTTATCTATATGGGGTGACATTTTAGCTTTTCTCCGACCACAAGAGTTTGAAGTATTTGTTCACTCAAAGGGATTTGAACTTGAGGCAGCGAAGGTGGACGAAATACATGGTGGATTATGATTTTACACTGCAGTACTATCTTGAGAAAGATAATGTAGTCGCGGATGCGCTCAGTCGAAAGTTTATAGGGATTCTCGCTTGTTTAGCACTTGAAGATTGGAAAAGGGATGCAACAATAAGTGAGTACGAGCTACAGTATTATGAAGACTATGATCGCGTTTCGGTATACCACATGGAGACGAACCTAGCTCTTGTTCAGATAGTAAAGCAGAATTAGTGGCAAGACCAACACCCTCAGGGAATCTAGATGCGGATTCAGAATGGGGAACAATTTGAAGAATGGAAGATACACACGAATGGATCATTATATTTTAGGGAGCGTCTGATAGTCCCAGCAATCGCAAAAGTGATGAAGGCCGTAATGGATGAAGCCCATAAGTCTCAATTTGCCATTCATCCAGGGAGCACGAAGATGTATCGTGATCTGAGGAGGCAATATTGGTGGAGAGGTATGAAGAAAGATCTAAGAATACATGGCCAAGTGTGCAACTTGTCTTTAGGTGAATGCCGAGCATCAAAAACCAGCAAGTCAGCTTCAGCCACTTCCTATTCCAAGGTAGAAATGGGAGCATGTGACTATGGATTTCCTCACCGGATTGCCGAGGACAAAACAAAGGCATGATGCGATTTGGGTCGTGGTTGATAGGTTAACGAAATCGATGCACGTCATTCTGTTCAGGTCTACTTACTCGAGAAGAGGTCTCAGAGAATTATATCTGCAGAACATAGTGTGGTTACACGGAGTTCCTTTGTCCATCACATCAGATAGAGACACTAGATTCAATGCCAAGTACTAGAGAAGCTTTCAGGAGGCCTTAGGTACATATTTGAATTTCAGCACAGCATTTCATCCTCA
Organism: Artocarpus hirsutus; assembly: GCA_946598075.1. NCBI lineage: Eukaryota > Viridiplantae > Streptophyta > Magnoliopsida > Rosales > Moraceae > Artocarpus > Artocarpus hirsutus. Next base: position 18,814 of record CAMOHE010041077.1, on the reverse strand, counting down.
GATCGACGAGCAATCTAAGCGGGTTATTCAGATTCTTGAAGGCATGTTGCGTGCATGTGTATTAGACTTTAGAGGGAATTGCAAGAAGTACTTGTATCTAGCTGAGTTTGTATACAACAACAGCTATCAATCGAGTATTGGTATGGCACCGTTTGAAGCACTGTATGGACGACTGTGTCGGTCATCGGTGTGTTAGAATGAATAGGAAGATAGAGTTATTCTTGGGCCAGATGAGGTTCACGATAGTAATGAGAAGGTTGCCGTAATTCGAGATCGATTGAAGGCAGCTTAGAGTCGATAGAAGAGTTACGCAGATAGAACCCTGGAATTCAAGGTAGGAGACTTTGTTCTCTTGAAGGTATCACCTCGCAAAGGTATCACGCGATTCGAAGTAAGTGGAAAACTGGCACTAAGGTATATTGGACCATTCGAGATTACCCAACGCGTTAGTGTGGTTAATTATCGACTTAACCTTCCTCCTGAACTATCTCATGTTCATGACGTATTCCACATGTCGATGCTTCGAAAGTGTCTGCCTGAGCAAGATAAGATCGTCTCGTTCCAAGACGTACAAATTCAGGAAGACATGACGTATGAAGAAGTACCGATCTAAATCATCGATCGTAACTGATCAGCTTGCGTCGTCATGATATATCATTAGTAAAGGTCGTGTGGCAGCATCACGGCGTTGATGAAGCTACTTGGGAGTTAGAATCAAATATGTGAGAGTTGTATCCATATTTGTTTTGTTTTTTAATCAATCTGTAAATTTCGAGGGGCAAAATTTCTTTTCGGGGTGGAGAGTTGTAACGCCCCGAAATTAATTAAATATTATTAATGAGTAAAATGGTGGATTAGTGTGCCATAACTAATATTTTAAACTTAATTTAATTATTTTGTGGGATTTCTGAATTAATGTTATTTTGATCATTTTAATGAGTTTTAAATCACTCTTAATTATTTTAATTGCTATTTTAAATTTTACAACAAACAATTTATCAAATGACCAACACGTTTTACTTTGGAAAACCACGTGTGGGACGTGGTATTGTTTGAAAACTGTCTTCCTTTTCTTTTATAAAATCTCTCTCTCCCTCTTCCTTTCCCTCATTCTCATGCTCTCCCTCATTCTCTCTCTCTTTCTCTCTCTCGGTTTCTCACTCTCTTTCATCTCTCTCTAAAAAATTTTTGAAACAAAAATCAATTCTAAGCTTCAGGCTAGTGGATTGAAGACTCGGGAACGATATTTGACAACCACAACTACGATTTAAAGCTTTGATTCGAGGTTAGTTTCAAAATTTCTAAATTTTTCTAAATTTTTTAATTTTTCTTGCATTTTGAAATTTAAGCTTTCTTAAGCTTAGAAAACCTTCAATCTAGGTTAGAGGAACTTAGAACAACTAGGATCTAAGTTTGTTTGATCAAAAACGGATTTAAATCAAGATTTTTTATTTTTCTCTATTTTTTTTTCTATTTTTGGGTTATTTCAAAATTTTTGTTTAAAACTTGTTTAAATGCGTTAAAAAGTGTTCTATTATGTTTTTTTGTCAATTATAATCATTATCCATGCTTAAGAATTGAGAAAAACAGGTTAAAATGAAGATTTCGACTCGGGAGGCCGAAACCCATGCTTGGAAAATTTTAGAATTTTTCTAGATCGGCAGGCCAAAGTTCATGTTTAGCATGCCGGAGTTCATGAGTTCAGCAGGCTGGATTCATACGACCGATAGGTAGAACCTGAAAAAGTCTGGTCGGCCGAACCAAGGTGACCGGCAGGCCGACCGGGCACAGTGAAATTTTGTGATTTTTAATCCGCTTTCACCCTTTTGAACCCCAATTGAAATTCTGACTTTGTAAAATGATTTTATAAACTTAAATGGTACACTAGAACACCATGAAATAATTTAATGACATAGGATATCTTAAGTTAGATACTGATAGACTTAATCATTGTATAATTAAGGTAGTTCGTGGATCCACGGAGCTACATATAGCGAATTGGGATTACGGTGTGGGACACCAGCATGAGTATTGAGGTAAGACTTCTACCCCTTCCTTGGTAGCCGGTTTTAAATGTATTGGCCTCAAAAGAATTTTTAGCAAAAATGTTTTCAATGATTAGTTGAAAATAGATTTTTATTGACTAATTTCATAAATGGTGGAATTGAGGTGATTTTTCATAATAAACCTCATAATGAATGTAAATGATTATATTTGGTAAAATGAGATTTTAATAATCATAGAAAGATATATATAATTATATTTAAGGGCATGATGCCATATTAGAGATCGGGTCGTGTAGTGCGCGACCTTGAGGGCAGGTCCCGAAACCCAGCTGGGCCACTACGGTGGTAAAATATATATAGTTTGCCTAGGAAAAGAAATGCTCTTTCTGGTCGACCAATAAACTATTTTGGTAAAATAAATTTTATTGAGATTTTATTTTACTCATTTATAGAATCTTGCTTTTCTAATGATCTCCTGCAAATTTGAAATCTTTCTCTTAAAATTTATGTTTTTAAATTATAGTCCTACTGAGCCTTCCGCTCATATTTTATTTGTTTTAAAACCTTTTTCCCTCTAGGTGGGTACTAGCTTAGGATCAAAGAAGAGTCCGTTGACCAGACTTGCGAGCAATAGAAGAATCAAGTAGGTTATTTAAATTATAAAAATTAAGGCATGTATTACTTTAACTCTCTCTCATTTTAGTTTGGGGCTGTGGTTATAATTTAATATTGTTGATACCATGTGTGTGCATAAAATGTAGGTCAATGGGAGCCATTATTGTTTCTCCTTATTTCTTTATTATTTTCTCATTGTACACCTTGTTATTTTTATTTGTTTAATTATTATAATTGCCTGCTTTAAAAAGGTTTCTAAAATTATCACATTTTTATTACTAAAATTTAATTCTAAAACCCAAGTTTTAATTAAATCTTCACTTAATTAACTTAATTAAACTGCCACGTCACCTCCTGTATTTTAGGGCATGACACCAACCTAAGAGACAGATCAGAATACCTCTAGAGTTGCATAAGCATGCAACAAATTAAAAAGAGGGGTGGCAGCAGTGGCATATGGTGCAACTATTGAAATTAAATATGAAATGCAGCGAAAAGAATGGATCATTAACAAATAAAAATTTCTAAAAACTTTGCTTATTAGGAATAGCTATATAATTTTAATTAATAATGGAAAGCTTTGAGAATTTTTATAAACCTTTTGAAGACCTATTAGGTATACTAATTTTTCTCTTTGACACCACGATAGTCCAACCTAAGCCTCTACATCAATGGAAAGACGAGTATGTGTCAAACTATAAGAATAAATTAACCTCACACTTTTCTAGATCTACTATATACTTAACACATGAGATGGTAGACCTTAGTTTTTCTTTCTGAGTATTCTGTTAAAGTTATGTGAAACATTGAGGGAGAAAACTGTTATATTTATCTTTTTATATCTAAGCAGTTAGTTATTTTTTAATTAATTTTAATTAATTTTAAATTTAAAATAACTACCATATCATATATATAGGGAAGAGATATACTTTAAATTCTTTATCCTCTTTTTTTTTTTTTAATTTAAATCACTTCCTGATTCTAAATATACATATATACGTGTGTGTGTATAAATATAATTTACATATAAAATTACTTAATGTAATATAATATATATATATATATATATGATAAAGTTAACATTTAACGTTTAGATAAATATCTATATATAAAATAACGTTAAGCATAAATGTGCATATATAATATAATATACTCTTACAAATATATTTAAATTCAAAAAAAATAAATCCTATTTATTTATGAATAGATCTTAAATTAATTAATAATTTAATTTTGTGTCCATGTTTGAAAAAACAATAATGCGGTCCCACCACATATGTTCCACATACAAAATTAAAATTATATTTAAATAATCTTATTATTCAAATATTATAAATTAATTAATTTAAAACATATTTAATTAATCTCATTAATTAAATATAACCAATTAATTAATTAACTAATGCTCAGTTAAATGTGACAACGTTTATTACATTATATTATGTGTCATAGAGAAAATTTTCTGCATGATATTAATATTTCAAGTATGAAATAATTAATTCAGAATTCAATAATTTTAAATTGAATATGTATAATTTATTTTATGCATTAAATCTAATATAGTGTTATAGATGTGGCATTGGGGACTTATAGACCTATAACCCAAGCTTCAATAAATTTGACAATTAATTAAACTCTTTAATTAATGTGCCAAATTTATTAGTTTCAGTGTTACTCCACTAAAAACCTAAAATTGAACTCTTGAGATTATAATGAAAATTACGCAAAGAAAATTAGCAAGCAGTCTATTGATATAATCATTACATATAAGTCAGTCATCCATAAATAGTTCATAATAAGAGTTAGGTTCAATTTCCTTTTACATCTCTTATTACATCTTTATTCTTTAGTTTCAATAATTTTCTAATAAACAGTTAATTCACAATTTTATTATAAATGAGTACTCTACTATTCAAACTTTGAATAATCACTCAAAAGAGTTATTTTTTTAACTTTTATAACGAAGAAATGGATACCGTATTTGTATAATATTATTTTTAGCTATTATTCCACTATGTTTCTAAGATGTTAAGTTATGATCTGTGTTAGGACAAATCTTACCATGCAAGTCAAAAAATATAATATCATAAATAAGAGTCTAATAAATACTCAAGAGTTAGACCATCAAATATATTATCATTATAGTGATAAATTTGAATACTCTATCTATCACGGATGATTATTAGAGATTTATAATTTATCAGGTCCAGTCTCATATAATCTTTTTATATAAAGTACCTCAAATCTAATGTCTCTACATTAATAGCTTGCATAAGACTATTTCATTCTAAATGAAATTAAAGCATACTTGTAATATTTAATTAAAGATCTTAAACTTTAATTAATTATTACGGACTATTTAGATTATTATCTATAAATTTTATCCATGAGTATACAACACTTATTTGATAAATTTATAGTTACATAAATATTCATGAAATTTTTTTGATGTTGATCAAAGTGTTTATAATACATATAAGCAACCAAAATAATTATAAATGTCATTTTATTTATTTATTAACAATATGTATAATGTCACAATTTATAGGACAACAAGGTCAACAAGAACGACCAAAGAGAGATCTATGAAAAGGAGGAGACATTATCGTTGGATCTCACCATCATGTGAGGAAGCAGAGGGCTGGCATATGACAGTGGCTCGCTGTTGTCTGTGGAAGCGACAGCATGGCGGATGGCGTTCATAGGAGAGAGGCAGATTAAGCTTTGAGATTTTGAGGGTTTTTTTCCCTGTAAGAAGAAGAAAGCAGAGAACAAAGAAGAAATAAGGAAACAAATAAGGAAACAGAAAGCTAATAATAATAATAATAATAATAAATAAAAAATAAATAAAAAGAATAAAAGGGGAAGGCTGCTATCAACGTGTAAGGGACTAAGTTTTTACTGATTGAAATGTCAAAAAAAGGCAGATCGAAAGGGACTAAATCCGGGGAAAAATTAAGGGTAAAAAAGTAATTCCATGCAGGTAAAATGAGAAAGACATCAGCGTCATTTTTAGTATATAAAATAATAATGTCTCTGTCACAATTATCATCTTTACATGTGGCAAATTATTTGATGTGAATTGTCTATCCCAATAATTCACGCAGTATTATTGTACCCATCTTTTTGTGTGATATATATATATATATATATATGGTCAAGGCTACAATATGCATACTTCGGGCCCCACTGAATGCTCAATTTCAAAGAAGGCTGCCTGCCACGTGATTGACCATGGCATTATTTATCTTCACTCTCTAGGTATCGCAAGAAAAAAGGCAAATGACATAAAACCCAATACAAAAGAAAATAGGAAGGAAAAATGAACTAAAGGGCAGAATCGGCACTTAACTAAAAGAGATAAAATAACCAAGAAGCCCCTTGAAGAAGTAAAAAGAGAAGGAAACACCAATGGGTAAAAAGCAGAAAACACTGCTGTTTGTACAGTTTTTATGAGTCAGGATGAACGGAGATTTCCTGCTCTCCTTTAGTAGTATTAGGGGTGGCAAAACGGGTTGCGGGTCGGGTTCGTGTCTGGTTGGAGTTAATTTTTACAAAAATAGGTCGACACTAACCCGACCCATGACACGAATGGGTTGAGATTTCTCAACTCGAACCCGACCCGTTTTGATACGGGCTGACATTAACCCGACCTGTGTCAACCCGCTTCTTATGCACAGTGTCAAAAAATACGAACCGCGACCCATTTTTGACCCGTAATCCGATTTTGACCCGTAACCCGGCTGTGACCCGTTTACGTTAATATATATAATATTAAAAAAATAAAATTAGAAGAGTTTTATACCACTTCAATAAGAAGATGAGTGATAAGAGAAATATGGTTTGATCTTTTAAGGGCTTATATTATATATGAAATAATATTAATTTTTTAAATTTAATTAATTAAATACGGGTCAGAAACGGGTCATTTTCGTGTCAGACGGGTTGACCTAAACACGACCTGTTTTTTGACGGGTCAGTTTCAGGTCGACACTAAAATAACCCGTAGTTAAATTTTCTGACACTAACTCGTAAAAAATCGTATCAGATTTGTGTTGTATCTTCGTGTCGTAACGCGTATTGCCGACCTAAATAGTATTAAGAACAAGCAGAAATACTCGCGCTGGAGCGGAAAATGCTATTTTGTTATATAAAAAATTAGTAATTATTATAATATTGGGGAAGGTTCATGGTGGGTAAGAGATTGACGTGCAAAAATTTCAGTCAGGGCGCCGTAGACGAAAAAGTTTCTCATACTTGCAGTCCTCAATGGCTCTGCTGCATCACGCGCATAATGGAACGTGTTATATTGTACTTCACATGCTTAATGCATCTTTAGAAAAATTACAAAAAAATTGGAAAACTTGTAAAAGAAGGCAGTGCAGTACAGGGATCCAAGAGTCTAAGCGCTGGTGAAAGTATTGATGATCTTTTCTATCCGCTTGACAACTGGAGATATACAGCCATACAGGGGAAAAGCAAAGGACTTTACATCGAGGACTAAATTATTTGGCATAGTTTTTTTATTTGCCATAAAGAGGATAACAAAAAAATATTAAACTGGGCCCACAGAGCCAGACCCGTTTATGATCTTGTCAACAATGTGGACCCATACAACCAGACCTCTTTATGATCACATCAACAATGGTTTCTCGTTTTACATAAACCCTCCCTTGCTTTACATTTGTTTAATATTCCCCGCATGCTTTATGGCATTATGATAAGCTGCTTCAAATAAATTAAAAAAAAAAAGAGGGATTAGCACAGCATTCAGCCTATTCTACTTGTAGAATCTTCTGCCAAATAGTTTGTTTGATAGTCGTTAAAAGATTTGTAATCAATATTTAAATTTATCGAAGTGAGATTTATCTCCGTATTGTACAATTTTCCAAACAAAAAGTAAACTCTGCCATTCTTGTAATATTATGCAAGATTCGGCTAAATAGTTGATTGTCAGTTAACTAAGTAAAGATTTGTTTAATCTTCCAATTATACTACCAAAAAAAGTTTTATATTATTCTGCAATATCAAACTTTCTGGACTATTAAACTTAATTACCTAAAAAAAACCTTTGTCTCCAACTCATTAATCCCATGGCAAAAGATTTTATAACCATTGGTCTACGGTCAATAATGTACAGCCGAAACAGATTTGTTAATAATTTGGATGATTTGACCAAACAACCACCAGGGACGTTGCAAACTAGGACCGACAATACGGGTTGTGACACGACGACACGATACGAATTCGACACAATTTTTTGCGGGTTAGTGTTAAAAAATTTGACCACAGGTCATTTTAGTGTCGACCCGAAATTGACCCGTCAAAAAACGGGTAAGGTTTGGGTCAACCCGTCTGACACGAAAATGACCCGTTTTTGACACTTAATTAATTAATTAATTTTAAAAAAATTAATATTATTTCATATATAATCTAAGCCCTTACAAGATCAAACCATACATCTCTTATCACTCATCTTCTTGTTGAAGTGGTATGAAACTCTTCTAATTGTATGTTTTTTTTAATATTATATATCTTAATGTAGGCGGGTCATAAGCGGGTTGCGGGTCACAATCGGTTTATGGGTCAAAAACGGGTCGCGGGTCACATTTTTTTGACACTATGCATAAGAAACGGGTTGACACGGATCGGGTTAGTGTCAACCCGTATCAAAACGGGTCGGGTTTGGGTTGAGAATTCTCAACCCTTTCGGGTCACGGGTCGGGTTAGTGTCGACCTATTTTTGTAAAATTTAACTCCAACCCGACACGAACCCGACCCGTCAACCCGTTTTGCCACCCCTATTGCAAACTCTTTCAAATTTTTTTAAAAACATCTTTAATTAGTATTTTAATTATTAATTTGAAAAACATGCTATAAAAAAACTTCCCGTCAGAGCTTACAAACTATTAGTGTGAGCAAGGACCAGCGAGGGCAGATATTAATTCCCACCGAGTTAAAACAAAATCTGCTGCGTCGTTCTGCCGGGGTCTACACAAAAACAAACAACCGAAATAAAAATATATATATATATATATAAGAACAAAAGAAAGACAAAAAAAAAAAAAACATAGTTAACAAAAAGTAAAATTGAAATTTTAAACTTTAAATTTCAACTCTAAAAAAATAAGAAACTAAGCGAAGAGATTAAAATAACACACCAAAAAAAGAAGAAGCAAAAAAGGAACGTATGTAAATTTGATTTTTGAGCTCCATTCTTTTTTTCTCTCTTTTTTTGTTTGGTATGAACGAGAAGTTTTGATCTATAGAGCATTTTGATCTTTGAAAATACTATTGGTTCAAATTCAATCATTAAAAGTCTGTTTGGTAAATAGTTGAATTAGTGATTTGATTTGAGTTGTGTGATTTGAATTAGTGATTTGAATTATTATCCGAATGGACGTTTGAATGTGCATTTAAGTTTTAATCTGAGTATATAATAAAGTTAAAATTTGCATTTAGAGAGGTAGTAAAAATAATTTTTACTTTATTAACAAATCTAATAAAATTTTTATGTTAACAATGTTAAAAAATATACAATATAGATCTTAATTTATTCTTTAATTCACTAAGAACACAACGAAAAAGGAATCATTTTAATTAGATATCAAATAAAGAAGTTATAATTTTTTTTTCTTAAAATAAGAGAGAGAATTTCAGTTTTTACTGTAACAAAAAAATAGACTATAAAGAGTTTAGGAGAGTCAAAACTTTGAAAATTTGATTCTTAATACTGATTTGAATTGAATTTTGAAAGAAACAAATACGTATCCAAAATATTTTTAATACTCGAATATAAATTTAAGTCTTTTGAGTCCAATAAATACACAAAACAAATAAGTTAGCTGGAGAATCGGTGAGATTTCAAATATAAGTAACAAACTCGGTAAAAGAAAAAAAATACCTAGAGATAATATAGAGACATAAAATACCTAGACAAATGTGAACTTGATCATCAGAAGGTGACGGCCACCGAAGAAGCAATTAGGGCGCTGCAGACGAAGAAGAAGGAGGGAGGAGACAGAAGAAGAAGAAGAGGCCGAGGAGAGGTGAACAAATTTGAAAAGATAAGTAAAAAGGGTGTTTGAGTGAATATGATTCATGAGAGAAATGAGTAAGAGAAATAAGTTGGGTTTACTATCTACAATTAGCACATTGGTTAATTAGGTGGTTTACCTAAGGTAGACGGGAGGTATACTGCCACTGGTAGGTGTACTAGTTTCCAATCTAAGAATTGAAAAATTCATAGAAAATAAAATATAACTCTGATTTAGGCTCATGATAGCTGGTGGAAAGCTTAGGATGTCTACTTTCAAAATATGTAAACCAATTTACAAAATTCATTATGATATAATCCTAAAATTTCAAGAAAGAGCTACTGCCCATAGAGATAATACAAGGTTTATGGAATGTTAAGTTTTTTTTTAACCCAAAGCATATTATTCTTATTCAAAATCTTAAAACCATTCCGAATAGGCAGCATGCATTATATAATTACAATAAACATATTCTCATGAGTTTTATACTAAAATCATCATCAAATCATATCTCTAACCTTTCTTGCAAATAATGATGAAAACATGTTTAAGTTTGTTCTTCAAGCTCAAAACTTTAAAGCATCAACCATAGAGCTATGAAAACTAGTTCTAAACATTCTTAACATGTTTCTAACATTGTTGTCAAACCAAAATAAAGGTTGATTGTGGGTTTTAACTCAAGACTCAAGTTTTTTTTCATAAATGCTCAAATATGCATGTTAACATAACTAAAAAATTGCATGAACTTGGAACACAAAAATCATGCATTAAACATAGAGAAAACACATACTAAAACCAAGTTTGAATTAAAGAAAACCTACCTCAAAACTTCTTTGGAAAACACTAAAGTTTGGGTTAAAAATTAAGCTTGAATTGACTCCAAAACGGCTTCAAACATGGCTGGGAATTATAGTTACTTGGCTACAAAGAGAGGTTTATGCCTTGTGCCTTTAGTTAGAAATTGAAGTGAGAAATGAGAGAATGAGAAACTAGAGAAGAAAGTGGTGATGGTTGAATAAAAATACATCAAAATAATTAAGGAGCGGGAGATAATTGTAGGTTTATGGGGAAAGTTGTAGGAAGAAAAAAATGAGCATTAAAAGAAACTATTATCATGTCTCCCATGGAGACTTTTAGCAAATAATGCCAACATGATTGAGGGGGCAAATGGAGCAAGTTGTGGAAGAAGATGAAGGAAGCATTAAAAAGAGGGTTGAAAAAATATATCAATGTCTCCTAGTTGTTGAGGTGAATTAATTCTATGTCTCTAAGTAGTTGATGTGAATTAATTCTATGTCTCTACGTAGTTAAGGTGAATTAATTCTATGTCTCCTTCGAAGACCTTTAGCCAAATAAGAAGGAGGCTACTTAATTGAGCATTAATGTAGCGGGACAACGTTGGTAGAAGTAGGTGATAGGTACGTTTTAAATATTTACTATAGAGACTCGGTAAAAATGTTAAAATGACAGTTAATTGATATGATTTTACAAAAATTATACCTGTTAAAATAACGGGCATTACAAATTTGAGGTACGGTACTTTAAGTAAAAAATTTTCTTATGAAAAATAGGAAATTTTGGTGCAAAGAGAAAAATTTTAGCCTCGGGGGCAAAATTGTCAAAATTTTTGGTTTAAGGGCTAAACCGTAAAGTTTTATGAAAAAAGAGGCATGAGTGTGAAAAAAAAGTTATACGAGCCACTAGGACACTATTTTAAAGTTGATATATGACTATTTTTGGTAAAATAACGAATTAAGCTCAAATAAGTCAGTAGGGCCACAGACGACAAAATCGTCATTTTTGTCTAAATAACCCGAATCACTCTAAAAAGGTCTCAAATAAGAAAAAAAAAAGTGATTAGAAAGACTCCTACCCTTCATAAGTGACAATAGGATAGAATTAGAAAGAAATAAAGAAACCAGTATTTATAGAGTTGTGTACAGTTATACAACTTGAATAATTAAGTAACGGACGTTTTGTAAAGGAACATACTGGAATTGGCTAATAGTTTTGGTAATTGGCCAACAAGATCCTAGGAGTCTAGGACAAAGGAGATCGAAGTTGATTTTGGAGTGCTAAAAAACAAGTAAGTATCTTTCCCACCTACTGTATGAAATTGTAGGTGTAGAATGTGTGTATATGTACATCAGGGTATATATTACGATGTAAACTTGTATGTTACTATGTAATGAATACCTAGAGGTATAGAATCGATATCTGTATGTATAAGATTATAACACCTGAGTGTATAACATGTTATGTATTGTTATGTACAATATATTGTATACCCGTGTGTACAATGATGAATACATGTATGGATATGAAGTAGGTACTTGTGTGTACTATGTTATGTATACGAATTTATGTATCATAGATAACATGTGATTATCATTTCATGCTTGGTATGACAACCATATTAAATGGATTAGTAAATATGTCACCAGAAGTTAAGAAGAGTGTCGTAATGACTCCCAAAGCAAGGGGAGTTTAAAGGATAAAATATAGTCACGGTGTTATGTAGACCTAAATGAAATCGCGCAATGGTACGATCACTTGGGCCCTAGCGAAAGATAAGAAATGATGAAGATAAGCAAAGTTCATAAGAAAGCATAATTGAATCATGCTTTCATTTGATCGTCTATGTGGGATTTATGGGACTTACTAGGTGTTAGCTCATTGAGTATTTCATGCTATAGGTATTCCGACAAGAAGGTCAGAATAAATCTTAATGATGAGCTGGCGGACAGATGATGTGTACAAGTCGGGTATGGAGTCCGCTACTGAATGTTTCTACTGTGTATATTTTAAGTTGTTTTAAAATGAAATGTTTTAAAAAAAATGTTGTTAAAGTAAAAATGATTATATAAATATAAGTGTGTAAAAGTGTTTTGGGAGTTACCAAAATTATTGCAAAGTAAATTATTTATTTTAGTTTTTTTAAAAAAAAATTTCTAAAATTTTTGCCCCTAAGTAAGTAAGAAAGAGTTTTATCATAGCCCGAAAAGGAAGGTTGTGACATAATTATTGGGATCGGATAATTCTTGTCTGTTTATCAGTTGATTTAATTTCGGATAAATTAAATCAAGATAAACTTGTAGAATTATTAGGAATCTATTTATTTTCCTAAAGATTATCTAGATAAAGTTGTTTTAATTAGATAACTTCTCTATTGGGTTATTTAAATTAAAACTGAGACTTTATCTTATAGAATCTTGAGTGAAAAACAAAAAATTCGCTGAAATTTTTTTTTCGACAATTCGGCATGCCGATCCTTAAGTTCAGCTTGCCGATGGGGTAAGTTCGGCCAGCCAGTTAAGCAGATTGGCCTACCTATGCACGATAAAAATATCACACGTTTTCAAGCAGATTTCATCAAATATTGATCCGAATTTGATTCTGATTTGAAATTTTGAGACTTTATCTGATAAGGACTGACCCTAGACCCAACCTTTATAAATAGGGAGTGAGTTTCATAAGTTAAATAGATCAATTGAGAGATTAAGAGTAATACTCTGCTGGTGAGATTTTGAAACTCTCTGAGAGCTCTTGTTCACAAATCACGAACACTAGCTTTGGGTTCTCTCAATTGGTTGGAAGGAGAGTTACCTGGTGGAAGAGCTGTACGTGTGAGCCCACACTCACTCCGGTCGTGGATAGAGAATAGCAAAGAAGACCAGTTGGTTGAGGCTCTTCTGAAACGTTACTTCTCCATATAGATTTCGAGAGCTTTTCGACAAATACAAGGTTAGTAAGATTAGGTTAATTTATGCACATAGCGTGTCAAATTTGTGTTTTAGAAAATACTCTGATATAAAATTTTTTAAAATTTCGCTGCATATTATTTTTCTAACAGTTACTCCCAAATTTATTAGTTTCAGTATTACTCTACTAAAAACTTGAAACTGGACTCTTGAGTTTATAGTAAAAATTACTCAAAGAAATTAGCAAGTAGTCTATTGATATAATCATTACATATAAGTCAGTCCTCCATAAATAGTTTATAATAAGAGTGAGCTTTATTTTTCGTTTATCTCTCTTATTACATCTTTATTCTTGAGTTCCAATAATTCTCTAATAAACAGTTAGTTTACAATCTTATTATGAACGAGTGCTTTACTGTATGGACCTATAACCTAAGCTCCTATAAATTTGACAATTAATTAAACTATTTAATTAATGTGCCAAATTTATTAGTTTCAGTGTTACTCCACTAAAACTTGAAACTGGACTCTTGAGATTATAGTGAAAATTACTCAAAAAAAAAAAAAATTAGCAAGTAGTTTATTGATATAATCATTACATATAAGTCAGTCCTCTATAAATATTTATAATAAAAGTTAGGTTCAATTTCTATTTACCTCTCTTATTACATCTTTATTCTTGAGTTCTAATAATTCTCTAATGAACATTTAGTTCACAATCTTATTATGAATGAGCGTTCTACTGTTCAAACTTCGAATCATCACTCAAGAGAGTTATTTTTCTAACTTCCATAAAGAAAGAATGGATACTGTATCTATGTAATAATAGTTCTAGGCATCTATTCCATTATATTTCTAAGATGTTAAGTTATGATCTGTGTTTATACAAATTTTACCATGCAAGTCAAAAGACATAATGTCATAAATAAGAGTATAATAAATACTCAGGATTTAGACTGTCAAATATATGATCATCATAGCAATAAATTTGAATATTGTATTTGCAACGGATGATTATTAGAGATTCATAATTTATCTAGTCCAATCTTATATAATCTCATTATATAAAGTACTTCCAATCTAATGTCTCTAAATTAGCGACTCAGATAAGACTATTTCATTCTAAATGAGATTGGATCATACTTGTAATATTTCATTAAAGATCTCAAACTTTAATTAATTTTAGAGACTGTTTAGATTATTATCTATAAATTTTATCCCTAAGCATATAACACTTCTATGTAAACTTTATAGTCATATAAATAATTATAGAATTTTCTTGATGTTTATAAAAGTATTCATAATATATATATATAAGCAACTAAAATAATTATAAATGTCATTTTATTTATTTATTAACAATATGTACCATATCGCAGCTTATAGGATATCAAATCTAAGAGGAATGACTAAAGAGAGATCTATGAAAAGGGGGAGACATTACTGCTGGATCTCACCGTCATGTGGGGAAGCAGAGGGCTGGCATATGACAGTGGCTCGTCGTTGTCTGTGGAAGCGATGGCATGGTGGGTGGCTTTCACAGGAGAAAGGCATATTAAGCTTTGAAATTTTGAGGGTTTTTTCCCTTGTAAGAGGAAGAAAGCAGAGAACGAAGAAGAAATAAGGGAACAAAAAGTAAATAAAAAATAAAAAAATAAAAAAATAAAAAGAATAAAAGGTGAAGGTTGATGGCAATGTGCAAGGGATTAGCGGTTTTACTCATTGAAATGTCAAAAAAAGGCAAATTAAAAGGGACTAAAATGAGGGAAAAATCAAGGGTAAAAAAGTAATTCAATAGGGGTTAAATCAGAAAGACACTCTACATATTGTTTCGGCTCATGTTTAGTGGGTGTTTAGAAAAATGGTGGGAACCAGTGGTGAGAACCATTTTTATTGTAGCATGTGAGAGTTTTATATTGTAACAATTTTTTTAATAATACTGTAACATGTGAAAATTTTTTACTATTTATAATTAATTTTATGGTAAAAATTAATAGTTCCGACCACTCATCAACACCACCTTAGCATATAAAATAATAATGTCTCTTGCACAATTATCGCATTTCCCTGTGGGAAATTGTTTGATGTGAATTGTCGCATCCCAATAATTCACACAATATTATTGTACGCATCTTTCTGTGTGATATATATATATATATATATATACACATACATGTATATATATATATATATATATATATGTAAGGCCAAGGCTACAATGATGCATATTTCCCCACTGACGAATGGTCAATTTCTAAGAATTTGGGCCCCACTGAGTGCTCAATTTCAAAGAAGGTTGGCTGCCACCTGATTGACTACGGCATTATTTATCTTCACTATCTAGGAGTGACGGAAAAAAGTGAAATGACATAAAACCCAATACAAAAGAAAATAGAAAGGAAGAGTGAACAAAGGGCAGAATCGAGACTTGACATAAAAGATGTGGATAACCAACAAGTCACGTGAAGAAAGAAAAAGGAGGAAAAACCCCAACGGTAAAAAGCAGAAAATAAGGCTGTTTGTAAAGTTGTCAGGATGAACAGATATTTTCTGCTTTCCTCTAGTAGTGTTAAGAACAAGCAGAAATACCCGCGCTGGAGCGGAAAATACTATTTTGTTATATAAAAAATCAGTAATTATTGTAATATTGGAGAAGGTTCATAGTAGGCAAGAAATTGGCGTGAATGCAAAAAAAATTAATATTCAATTGTTTTGTCAAAATTAACAACCTAATACACTTGTATTTTCTTGACTAAACAAACATCAACTAAACATAAAAGTATTTTATGGTAAATAAATTAGTTGCTGCCATTAACTGATTGGCTGTGCTTTAAATGATTAGCAAGACGCTAAAAACGACTCACACCAAATCATTAGACTTTGTTTGCAATAAATATATAAATCAAGTTTCACTTTTGGAAAAGTTCAAGGACATAAATGGCTAGAGACTAATGAGAAATTAAACGGGAGCAGCAAGGGCGCTGCAGACGAAAAAGTTTCTCATACTTGCAGTCCTCAATGGCTCTGCTGAGTCACGCGCATAATGTAACGTGTTGTCTTGTACTTCACATGGTTAATGCATCTGGTGCTATTTCTTTCATTTTTTATATCTTTAGGAAATTTCAAAAAAAAATGGAAAACTTGTAAAAGGAGGCAGTGCAGTACAGGGGTCCAAGAGTCCAAGCGGTGATTAAGGTACTGATGATCCTTCTATCTGCTTGACAACTTGAGATATACGGCCATATAGGGGAAAAGAAAAGGACTTTACATCGAGAACTTTGAAGGGGTAGAACAGTGGTGAGAACTATTTTTATTGTAGTATATAAAAATTTTAAATTGTAATAATTTTTTTATTGTTATTGTAATATATAAAAATTTTATACTATTTATAATTAAATTTGTGGTAAAAACTATAACTTTTATCATTTTATCAAACATCCGGTAAATTATTTGGCATACTTTTTTTATTTACCATAAAGAGGATAACATAAAATATTAAACTGGGCCCATAGAGCCAGACCTGTTTTTGATCTTGTCAACAATATGGACCCATAGAACCAGACCCATTTATGATCTCATCAACAATGTTTTCTCGTTTTACATAAACCCTCCCTTACTTTACATTTGTTTAATACTCCCAGCATGCTTTACGGCATTCTGATAAGCTACTTCAAATAAATTAAAAAAAAAGAGAGGGATAAGCGTAGCATTCAGCCTGTTCTACTTGTAGAATCTTCTGCCAAATAGTTTGTTAGACAATTGTTAAAAGATTTGTAATCAATATTTAAATTTATCGAAGTGACGGATTTATCTCCGTATTGTACAATTTCCCAAACAAAAAGTAAACACTGCCATTCTTGTAATATTATGCAATATTCGGCTAAATAGTTAATTATCAGCTAACTAAGTAAAGATTTGTTTAATATTCCAATTATACTACCAAAAAAAGTTTTATGTTATTCTTCAATATCAAACTTTCTGGACTATTAAACTTAATTACTTAAAAAAAACCATTGTCTCCAACTCATTAATCCCATGGCAAAAGATTTTGTAACCATTGGTCCACTGTCAATAATGTACAGCGGAAACAAATTTGTTCATAATTTGGATGATTTGACCAATCAACCACCAGAGACGTTGCTTACTCTTTCAAATTTTTTAAAAACATCTTTGATTAGTATTTTAATTATTAATTTGAAAAACGTGCTAGAAAAAAAATTCCCATCAGAGCTTACAAACTATTAGAGTGTGGGCAAGGACCAGCGAGGGCAGATATTAATTCCCACCGACTTAAAACAAAATCTGTTGCGCCGCTCTCCCGGGGTCTACGCAAGAACAAATGACTGAAAGAAAAAAAAAATATAAGAACAAAAGAAAGACAAAAAAAAAAAAAAAAACATAGTACCAACAAAAAGTAAAATTAAAATTTCAAACTTTAAATTTCAACTCTAAAAATAAGAAACTGAGCAAAGAGATTAAAATGACACACAAAACAAAAGAAGCAAAAAAGGACCGTATGTAAATTTGATTTTGAGTTTCAGTTTTTTTTCTCTCTTTTCTTTTTTGTATGAAAGAGAAGTATTGATCTGAAGAGCATTTTGATCTTTGTAAATACTATTGGTTCAAATTCAATCGTTAAGGGTCTGTTTGATAAATGGATTCAAATTAGTGATTTGATTTGAGTTGTGTAATTTGAATTAGTGATTTGAATTATTATCCGAATTGACGTTTGAATGTGCATTTAAGTTTTAATCTGAATATGTAATAAAGTTAAAATTTACATTTGGAGAGGTAGTAAAAATAATTTTTGATTTATTAACAAATCTAATAAAATTTTAATGTTAACGATCTTAAAAAATATGCAATATACATATTAATTTATTCATCTATTCACTAAGAACACAATGAAAAAGGAATCATTTTAATTAGATATCAAATAAAAAAGTTATATTTTTTTCCTTAAAATAAGAGAGAGAATTTCAGTTTTTACTCTAACCAAAAAATCGACTATCAAGAGTTTAGGGGAGTCAAAACTCTGAAAATTTGATTCTTAATACTTATTTGATTTGAATTTTGAGAGAAACAAATACGTATCCAAAAGATTTTTAATACTCGAATCTAAATTTAAGTCCTTTGAGTCCAATAAATACACAAAACAAATAAGTTAGCCGAAGAATCGGTGAGATTTCAAATATAAGTAACAAACTTGGAAAAAGAAAAAAAATACCTAGAGATAATATAGAGAGACATAAAATACCTAGACAAATGTGAACTTGATCAGAAGGTGACGGCCACCGAAGAAGCAATAAGGGCGCTGCAGACGAAGAAGAAGGAGGGAGGAGACGGAAGAAGAAGAAGAGGCCGAGGAGAGGTGAGCAAATTTGAAAAGATAAGTAAAAAGGGTGGCTGAGTGAATATGATTCATGAGAGAAATGAGTAAGAGAAACTTGTGATG
>CAMOHE010041071.1:0-24874 GCA_946598075.1 Artocarpus hirsutus | reverse complement strand
AAGATTGTTGAGAAGCTTGAAAGGTAGGGATTCTATTATTCATCTTTTGTGAGATTTTTGTGGAATTTAAATTGATTGTTTTACCACAAGATATATGTATCTATGTTGAAATGCTATTATATGAGCATCACATATGAAACTATGACATGAACTCGCCCTGTATTGATTAGCGAGGAACATAATAAATTAACATATATTGTTATAAATTGAGAAGCATGGTTAGAAAAATTAGCACTGCAAATGATATTTGTATATAAAGAAATGATGAGATGTGAAGAAGGCAATGGTTACGTCCTTGGGTATGAATACCCTAAAATGTAAAATAGGGGGAAGGTGATGACGCTTCCTTGGATCGAAAGTCCCAAAACGCACTGTACAAAAATCAACTTGGTGAGGACTCGGGGCTTGATGTCCCCTCACCGGAAAACCCTCGGAATGTTTGGAGGGTAGCCAAATATGCCCATTTGGGTTTCGATAAGTTGAGTGATACTTTATGTAATGTGGATACCTAGGAATAATGATGAATGTTAATATTGTATAAATGTATATGTCTAAAACTTGGTAATGATTAACTATGGTATCCACAAATATGATCATAATAAATCACATAATTTGGAAAATGATGGAAACTAACTAACCATGCAGATTTAATGTGATAAAGAATAAAACCTTAAGGTGAGTAATGGTCTTTCCTACTGAGCATGTTGTCGCTCATTCCTTGTATTTTCCTCTTTTCAGGACTCACTAAATGTGAAATTGTTACAAGAAAAATAGTTGAGGAAGCTATGTAGTTGTATTACGTTGGAATTGTTTCGAATGCAAAGAATGATCTTCATGATAATGTAAGCATCAATTGTTACAATCTGTGACTGTATTAAGATTTGTTGAAGGTTGAAATGATTATGATGCTAGTTGTAGATTATAAAATTTAAGGTACTACATTCAACTATGGTTTATATATTTGTTTATGTTTTATTTTTATTTTGAGAGTTTCTATTTAAGTCCTGGGCAAATTACTTTGATGTTTTATCTTTATTTTCTAAATTTTATTTTATTTATTTAAAAACTGTTAACCCCCATATAGGGGCGTTATAGTGAAAATCTGTATTTGCATTTTAGACGCATTTTTTATCAAAAGTTAATCTAGACTCAAATTTTGAGGCCTAATCTGCAACATTTAACCCCAAATTTGACCACTATAAATAGTGGATGAGTTTTCTCAATTATTTAGATCAGTTGAGAAGCATAGAGCGAGTACTCTAATTTGAGCAACTCTGAAACTCCCTAAGAGCTATTGTTCAACATCAAGAACCTTAGCTCTAGGTCTTCTCAAGTGGTTAGAAGGAGAGTTATCGAAGGAGGAGCTGTACGACGTGTGACCACCCGCATTTCAATCATGGATAAAGAATAGCAAAGAAAACTAGTTGCTTGAGGCTCTTCTAGAACATTCTTCTCTACACGAATTCGAGCCCACTTTGGTATACAAAAGAGGTTAGTGAGATCTGTCATTAATTTATGTATTTAGTATGTTAGACTTGTGTTTTAGAAAATACTCTGATTTCAAATTTTTTTAAATTCTGCTGTGTACTTGTTTTTAACAATATATGATTCCAATTAAAGCTAGTTTTGTTCCCCTCCCCACCCCTACCCCTACCGCCCGCCCCTGTCCCCCCCAATATCAATGGAAGATTGTTTTGCCTACAAAAATTTTGGACTTGTTATGTTTCCCAAATTCAAAGGAAGACAAAGAAAGTGAATTATCTGCTACAAGTTTTGTACTTGTTGATGTGTAATGAGAAGAATTAATGGAGAGATTTTCCTAGCTTCGCAAATGAGAGCAATGACTTACATTACCAAGTTCCAAATTTCTAGGAAAAAAAATCAATATATGATAAAGATTACAAACTTACAATCTAATATATCAATTATTAGTTACGTCTAAAGAGAGAGTAAGGGTCTAAAAATGCATCAATAAGGGGACACTTACATTTTACTAGTGTATAATATCATTCTTGTACCTATATATGCTTACAAGGTGGTATCTAACATTTATTTTAGGCAAAATGAAAATAAATGGCAAAAATTGTACATAAATTAGTGAATGGTATTACGTTCACAATAAAACACTAGAACAAACAAGACATTAGAGGACGGTTTTACAGATTAGATGATGGTCATAGAAACTGTCATCTAATCAAGAGATGTAATATCTATGTAGATTAGATGATGGCTATTCAATATTGAATTAGATCAAATAAGACGTGAATTGCTTAACATTAGACAACGATTTTTACTAAAATCAACGATCGTCATCTAATGTGTACTTTAGATGATGGTTTTTTTACTACAAACCGTCATCTAATATTGACCTAGCTATTAGACAATCAGGCTTTATTTTTTTTGCCCATGGGTGGTCTTCCTGTATTTAATTTTTTTCATTGGCCTCACAATTCACTGATAACATAAATTAGTCATAATTTACATAAATTAAAAAACATAACAAAATATAACACCACATATATAAGAAAACATACTTATACAAACAAGGTTTCAATAATTAGTTTTTAATGAATTACTGTACAAACCCTCCCTATTCATCCACAACCTCATTTAAATGCTCGTTCGTATAAAACTCTTGGCCTGTCAGGACCTGTGGCCCCTTATTCAATATAATATCTTTCATGTACGTTAGTACAAAATGGCCATATTCTTGGTCTTCTTATTATAGGGATAATATTCTAAAAATGACATAAAGAATCTATTAGGTTAAATAACATAAGTGCATTTTCAATTACAATTATATTTATATTTAAATGCTTACATTATTTGGTTGTAGAAATTTAATATTTCCATATGGCTTATTGAAGACAACTTGAGCGTTTGTTTTTAATTTTTACACATTGAAGGCTCTAAATACAATTCATTGAAAATGTAATCATTCAAATGATAGGTGCTATAATTTAGCTAGCAATAATAAGTTATATAGTTAACAATATTACACTTACAATTGAACCATTTGGCTGAAGTCTGGGTGTACTGGTTGGCCAAGTGGATTGAACTATAAAACCCAATATTTTTTGTGGTGAACAAGGGCCAATATCTAATAACGTCTGCCATTATATGGTATCAAGTAATACTTGTTGGCTTCTACCTTGTCCAAAAAGTCATAGAGCAAATTTGCTTGATCTTGTATCAAAAACTCAACAGCACTTGGCACAAAGAGGTGATATAGGGGCTGAGAAAGCCATACGAGTTGAGCAAATTGAATCTTTGACAATGTTAGTATAAGAAACTACATGCAGAAAAATGAATATTCTTAGATGATGACAAGTAACAAGCTAAAAAAAATATAGATATAGTTAAATGCCTTATGCATGTCAAGACACATGACAAACTAATTTGAGTGAATCCGCTGAACTAAACAATACCCTTGGTAGTGATAAATAGGGGTCCATTTTTGGTTTGTTTGATGTCAAAATGCAACATAATTTTAATTATGTTAGAGACAACCATGGAATTCTTCGAATAACTATATAGGTGTACCATGTTTGGAGTTATGGGTAATCCTTATGTCACCTTCATTATGTCCTCTATTTGTTGCTCTTTTTTCCTCCTTAGTTTCTTTGTAGGACCTCCCTTGATTGGCTCGTCAATAGGACCCATAGGCTCTTTGCTCCAACAATGGGTTGGTTAATCAAAGCATTGCTTATTTGAATTAATGACTTTATTTGAATCTACCTCTTGGGCCAAACAAGAAATCCTTCGAGAGCATCACTCACAACCTTATTTTCCTCCATCAAGAATAGTAAAGACGTGTCCCTTACATAACAAACTTGGATTTAACATGCACATTACCTTCCCCAACTATCCTACAATGAATCATTTGCATGGAGAGAGTATCCATCTATACCTTTCCTCCCACAATGACGTTAAAATGGACACTACCACCTTCCCTACTTGTTAATGGTGTTAGAAGAAGGCAAGTTTCACTCTCATTAAGATGATGAAGGTGGCTCTGCAGGTGGTGTTAGTGCGGTATAAGCTATGCAACTTGATTTTGCACTTGTGCATTATTTTACCGTAGGCATCTCATTTTCTTCCACGTGAAAGGAGCAATTCCTTTAAGTT
The DNA here is from genome assembly GCA_946598075.1 of Artocarpus hirsutus. Lineage (NCBI taxonomy): Eukaryota > Viridiplantae > Streptophyta > Magnoliopsida > Rosales > Moraceae > Artocarpus > Artocarpus hirsutus. Next base: position 20,746 of record CAMOHE010041071.1, on the reverse strand, counting down.
TGACTTCTTATAATTGCCTCTTACTGGACAAACTTAGACTCCATCATTTCCACCTTCTTACACGGTTCGATCAACTCTTCATTGGACATTAAGCTTTGGGTGAAATGAAAATATTAGGACTACTTCATAAACTGAGATTGACTACATACCCGACTTGAATGTTCATAATTGCCCAATGCGGCAGTCAATAGATCATTCAACCCCTATGATTGGAATGTGCCTTGGGATGCTTGCTCTTCACACTCATCATATTAATTACAAAATTAACACAAGTTAAAATCAATCATAGTTGATACTAATTTTGAAATAGTAAAAGTTAGAAAGAGTAAGAAACTTCAAATTTTTAGCCAATCTTTCTAGATCTTGGATGTTTAAAGGTTCCATCCTTCTTTTATTGGATGACTTCTAAATAACGTGACGAGGAGAAGGCGTAGTGGTGTTGTGTATTCTCATCTAGATTAAAAGGTATGGTTATTTAAATTTTGTATAAGGATTACAAAGTTCTATATAAATGAAGTAAACAAATTTCAGTTGCCCATTCATGCTCTGCTTTTGTATATCCTGAACAACCCGTCAAATGCTCATGATCGTATTTAGCTTTGTTCTCTTTTGTTTGTTTTGACAACTCCCTTTGCTGTTCACTAATTTTGTATTTCAAGAAATCCCTTTATTGATCTGAACTAATAGAAGGATAATTTTTAACTTTATGAGGAGCTTGACAACATTGGGGTTGTCTTCATGGCATTTAATGAAAGCCTTCTTTAGGTTGTACTTAAAGTCTTTGGCCATCTTAGTGGCGCTTGTCACCAAATTCTTCTTCATAGTGTTGGGAATGGTGAAGGATGCAACAACACCTTGCCACATTCCACATTGTCCTTTTGCTCTTTTCTCTCTAATCCTTTGTTGTGATAAGGACATGCTCTCAAACAGAAACTCCAAATATAACTTTGGAGCTCATTGTCCTCTTTTCCAAGAGCTTGATCTTTTTCGTCATATTGGACTTGTATTTTTACACTTTTCAATCTCAACCTTGACATTTTCTTCATAAAAGTTGTTCTTTTTTTTCCATTCTTATCAAGATTAAATGGCTTTTTTTCCAAATTTTATAACCAATGTCTTGTTTGGTCATTTCCTCCTTCATAACAATGAATTTGTTGTCCGACATGTTGAAATATACTTAAGCAACAACACTTATAATTAAAGCAAACATATAATTAAAAACTAAAACAAACATATAATTAAAACTAAAAAACCATATAAACTAGCATATAATTAAAACTAAAATATAATCACACTAAAAATAACATATAAAACTTACACTAACATATAAAAACTAATAACGTTAAAACTAAAACTTATAAAACTAATAGCGTTAAATTAAACATAAAAACAATTTACTAGATCTAATTACAACAATTCCACAAATCCTAAATATACAAACCTGTTTACTAAAAACTAACTAATTTAATCAAAGACCCTACAATATTAAATTACCATTAATAAAAGCACAAAAAAATTCAAACAATTGACAATAAAAATTGTTTAAGCAACATTGTTATATAAAAGGGAAAACAACATACCTTTGGGTGCTCATAGTGGAGCTTGGCAAATGAATGCTCATGGTGACAACAGAGGGTTTCTCACGGTGGTGACAGATGGGTTGTAGCATTCGCAATGGAGGGGTTTTTGCAGTGGCAACAAAGGGGTTCACGGTGGGGCTTAAGGGGTGTTCATAGTGGGCCTTGGAAAAGGGGCTTAACAGTAACAAAGGGCTTGTGACTTTGGGCTCGACACTAAGGAGGACAAGGATGATGATAGAAGGAGGCAATGGAGGGAGAGAGAAGACACAGATTTAAGAGAGGGATAGAGAGAGAGGCTGGCAACGCTAAGAGAGTAGGTTTTGATTTTCGAGTGGGCTGGGTAATTAAAACATATTAGATGACGATGTCCTATAAAACCATCATCTAAAAGTTACACATTAGATGATAGTTTTTAAGAAAATTGTCCTCTAAAACATGCAATATTTAATGCTAATAAATGCTAAGCAATTGATAGCAACGGAATCATCACCTAATAAGAATTTCGTAAATTGGAATTTGTAGCAATATAAATTATGTATTTACCCATGCCTATGTTTGGTAAATCCAAGTAACTCGTGGATCTACCCTATAATTAAATTGGATAAAAGTTATACACATGTCTTTTAAATTAATATTTACTAATTTTTATTTACATAATTTACTATTTTTTAGTTTATGTTTTATAAATCATTTTTTATCCTTGCAAATCTTCTTTTAGAATTAAAAGTATTATTTATTGAATTATAGTAAATGTTATTTATTGCTAAAAGATTTATAACTAGGTTATAACTACAATTTTCCAATAAATTTAGTATGTAAAAGCATTCAATTTTCTTTTGAGTCAAGGAAGTCCAAAAGTTTGTGAACAATACTGACTCAAATTCCATTTTTACGTATACTTAAATAGTATGTTTGGCGATCTCAATTTCAATCAAAATTTTTTGTTGTTATGGTGTAAAACTTTTATATACTACAGTATCAAGAAAAAATAAGTTACATTGTAAAACTCTCACATATCGCAATGTTTTTAACCAAAATTGGTTAAAATCATTGGTCACACTTCCCAAACTTAAATTTTGAAATTGAAAATTTCCTCACATAAAGTTTAAGATTAAAATAACTAGTTAGAAAAACATATATATATATATATATATGTATATTTTATATATACATAATATGAGGTTTACTATAATCCCTATGGTGAGATGTATTTTCCAACATACCATATAGAAAGGAAAAATATAACATGACGTTCATTAAATGTAAGAGCAATATTGGATTGTTGTAACAACAAAAAATTTAATGGTCCAAAAACGATGTCACATTGTTTCCAACATCAATATTGGGTTGCATGACCGTAATGTTACTTTTTTACCTCTATATGTTATATTTAAGAGATGGTCCTGACCATTGAAATGTAAAAGCCCCCTCCAAATTGTTTTAGCCATTCAAATCTATTTCAATGGTGAGGATCATCCCAAGGTGGGGGCATAACATGTGACTTGTTATGGGCTTTAATCGGTTAATCCCAAATGATTAAGGTAAAAAAAAGAACTATTTATGCCCACTGCCACATTATTCAATAGTAGATTGACTTTTACATTACACTATATGCCACTCATAAAAATCAATACAAGAATAAAATTATAAAAAAAAAAGTAGTTTCTCGCATTAGCTGCCATATGCTAGGCCTCCATCGTTGAATCCAAACTGCAATCTTGTTTGACACTTCTCCAAACAATGGCATTGCCACCCAAATTAAATACAGAACCAGAAGTCGATCTTCTCGAATCTAGATAGGATTGAAAATTTGAATTGGTGTATCCTAGAGGTTTGAGATCCTTACTCGAATACGCAAGCATATACCCTCAAGTCCTTCTCATGCACTTGAAAATATGCTTGACTGCAACCCAGTGGTTCGGTCGTAGATCCAACAGAAATCGATTTACTATCCCGATTGCATAACAAATATCTGGTCATGTGTAAAACATAGCATACATCAGAGTACCCACTGTCGAAGTACAAGGCACCTTTCTCGTGTATTCTCTTTCTTCATCAAACTTTGGTGACTTTCTTAGAAAGAGTAATTCTAGACCTAGATGGTTGCCCACCTTTCTTAGAATTCTGCATTACATACCTCTCAAGAATTTTATCTATGTGGGCCACTTGGTTAAAGCTATCATTTTGTTCTTCCTATCCCGAAAGATCGAGATACTGAGAACATAATTAGCTTTACCCAAGTCTTTATGTCAAACTTTTGGTCAACCATAATTTGACCGATAATAATGCCCTGACTTTATTGCTAATTAATAGGATGTCATCTACATAGAATAGTAAAAAAACCACCTTCCCATCTTAATGTGTTTATAAACACATGGATCGTCTATGTTTTGTCCGAACCCATAAGTCTTAATCACCTAATCAAATATTATGTTCCAATAATGGGAAGCCTGCTTAAGTGTAACGCCCCCTTATGGATGTCACAGAGGTCGTTACTTTTACCCTTTTTAATCATTATTTTATGATAAACTATTAAATACTTTATAATTTGTTGAACATATTCCAGGATCCATGCATTTTTTTTAACATACTTGATGAAAAAAAATTTCAAAACTACTTAGGCATATTTAAATAGTTTATTAATACCAAAATGATGGAACCATAATTTTAAATAAGTATCAAACAGTCTTTAAAATATACTTTTCTAGTTTGGAAGGCCAAACTTCGGACACCGGTAGGTCAAACTTGACAGGCAGTCTAAACTTCCACAGTCGATAGACCGTCAGTGGCACTGCAAAATGAAAGTTTTAAAACGCACAAATTGGCAAGCAGATGTAGGTCAATCGACAGGTCGATTAATACATAGGCAATCCAACCAATACAGACCAACAGATCGATGGTAACATCAACAGTCTGACGAATCATGGTTAGTAGGCCGATCTGCCACCAAAATAAAAATAAATTAATATAATTATTAATACAACATAATGCAAAAAATTAACATACAATAATAAAAACATTGTTCAAGAAATCAAATCTTTTCATGGCGTTCTTCCATTTCCAATCCATCACTCCTAGCACACATGCCTATCCTTGTCCTCCTCCTAATCCATAATTCCTTTACCTTTGCCTACAACATGATATAAAACTAGTAAGCAAAAAGCTTAGTAAGTACACTTTCCTATATCACAACATTAAAACTTTTCATGAAAGTCATTGCATAACATCATCATCGTAATCATCATAATTTTTGTAGTGCGCTAGGCACAAGTTCATATAGAACATATCTTTACTTTAAAACTTCCCTATTAAAACTTTGTTCATTTTATCTTTAGGGGCCCAAGTGTTGCACCATTCATCATCATCATAGGCGTGCCGTCATGAGAGAAGAGGGATAGCTAATCCTAAACCAAACATGACAAGTCCAACTTTGGACAACATAATAAACATAACATTAGGTGTGCAACACTTAATTAGGTGATACATACATACGTATATACTTTAAGCTTTCACATATCTCATCATCAAGACACTCATTAAACCTTCTTGTAACCTCAAAAGCTTTCATAATAACATTATGTAAAAGCATTATTGAAATCATCATAAAACATATTCTCAAAACTTTTCATAAATTTCATCATGTTGCAGGTGAGAATGTACTTACTTGACTAGCTTACTTATTCAACCTTAATTTAGGTGACGTTACTACAATCTCGATGTGTTTATCTCTTAGAGTGTTCATGTCAATCATTCATATACATATAAAATTAATATTCGTTGTCACAATAACATTCAATACCATTTCTCATCACATTCTCATTAACATAAAATCTGCCCATAGTAAAAGTATGCCTAACCTTTAAACATTCATAGCTCTATATCTTACAATACACATACAATTTAAGTGTGAGACTTTGTAGGAACAAAGTTAACATATATATATATATATATAATACCTTGATTTTTTGTTTGTCATAAAAAATTAATTGGTAATTAAAATAAATCTCATATTCAACAGCATAAATTCTACCAGCATACATGGACAGTGAGCAACCTAGAATGAAAATTATGTATTAAATTATCTATAGCATAAAATAATTTATAAAAATTACTACACATATGAGACATATAAAACTATAACATACTCAAAATCTAGCTTCAAATAAAATCAGACTAAATCAAAAAGTGCATTTGAAATTCAGTGGTAAAACTAACTTCAGGTTTGAAAGGCAGTGAGCAACCTTTAGTAGACATTTTCAAAAAAATAAAATAAAATAAAATTACATTGACTCCAAATTTTTTATGACAATCTATATACATATATAAACAATACCATAAAAAATTTTGTTGTCAAATAAATCCATTTGGCTACAAAATCAAGTCATTATAGCAAAGAGTGAAAATTTACCATTTTGATAGCCATCAAAAACCTAGTTTAAAGAAAATTGAATAACTTGTAAAATATATATCAAAACACCTTGAAACTTTCTAGATCATTACTTAACATGTTCATGAATATTTTCACAAATTTTCATTAAAATCAAAACTCGTTTGCCCCTAGAACATAGACTATGTTTATTTGAAGCTCTACTGATTAGCAACAATTAGACTATGAGTGGCAGAGAATGAAAATTTAATATCCAAGCATAGATAACACCAAATGAAATAAAATTTGGAACAACATCACACAACATATATAAACATCATATTAAAATTTAATAGAAATTGAACATTCATAGGCAAAGTTATGAGAATTGGAATCCAAGCGAACAAAAAAACATAAGTAGAACCTTGAGTAGATTCTTACTTGGAGATAGAGCTTCTTTTGTTTTCTTTGAATTTGACCAAAAGAAAGTTTGAAGTTTCCTTGATGTAATCTACATTCTTGTAGCAAGATATGTAAGTGAAAAAAAGAAAGGAAAAACGTAGGGAAAGAGAGAGAGTTTGAGAGAATTTTTGTGAAAGAGAATTGTGTAAAGAAAGGACGGATTTGGAATAAATTGGTTGGTTTTCTTTTATTGGAAATCAGATTTTTCTTGTGTAATGGAGTGTGTATACATTGGAGACAGAGAGCAAATGGGAGAGAAAAATCCAAAATCAATGGGAGACATGATGATGGCAATTTTGCCCATCATGTGATGTTATTTCCAAATGAGACAACCTAGGAATTATTAAAGAATAAAATTTGGTGTTGGTTTCAATTTGAAATCCAAATTCCCCCTTCTAAGACTAACTTTAAATTTCAAATTTTAAACTCCCACATGTTGTATCTAGTTGTCATGTTAGGTTAACTTTGTCATCAAATTTTGACAATAATATTAAAATCAAATTGTCATCACATAAAAATAGGAAAAGATGACAATATGTCATTAAGTCAAAATTGTACAACCCATTATTAAACCAACATTCTCATCCTTTGACTGCTAACTGCTCGTCAACAGCCTTCAGCTTGCTAGTCACTTAGGATCAGCCTGCCAAATCTATGAGATTCGGCCTACCGATGAAATCCATCAACCTGCCGATCTGCACAACACAATTTAACCTACCGAACTTAAAAATTCGGCTTGCCGAATGCCACATTCTTTAATACATGAATAAAACTTTAAATTATTTAATATGTTTACATCATAAATGACATGAATATTTTGAGCACATCAATTTCACGTGACCGTCACCTGTCATAAGCTCAAACACATAACATTATTTCATAAGGAATTGACATAACACCATTAAATATTTAGTACTATTCATTACATATGAAACGGTAGGTGTTACAATTCTCCCTACCTTATAAGAGTTTCATCCTTGAAACTCAAAACAATTGTGGATACTTGGCTCCTATATTATCTTTATGTTCCCATGTAGCTTCTTCCACTTGGTGATTTCGCCATAAAACCTTGACGAAAGGAATTTCTTTATTCCTTAAGATTTTAGTCTTTCGATCTAAAATCTCAACTGACTTTTTATCATAGTTGAGGTCTTCTCATATTTTGATCACCTATGGTTTGATCACGTGTGTAAGGTCTGGAACATACTTCTTGAGCATCAAAACATGGAACACATCATGGATAGTTGACATCTCTGATGGTAAACTTAGCTGATAAGCCATCTTGCCCATCCGCTTCATAATCTTGTATGGTCTGATGAAACTTAGGCTCAACATGCCTTTCTTTCTTAACCTCATGATTGCTTTCATTGATGTATCTTTTAAAAACACATAATCGCCTATCGTGAATTCTAAGGGGCTTTTTATTTTGTTGGCATAGCTTTTCTGTCTACATTAAGTGGACTCAATTCTCTTTTGTATAAGCTTTATCATCTCCGAGGACTCGTTGACAAAATCAGTCTTGTCATTGTCATCGCTTTCTATCAATTTCTTTTCACCAGCTTGATGCCAACATTTAGGCGACCTGCATTTTCACCCATATAGAGCCTCATAAGGTGCCATTCTAATCGTCGCGTGATAGCTATTGTTATAGGAAAATTCCACTAACAGTAACATCTTACACCAGCTGGTCTTATAATCAGGGGTACAAGCATGAAACATATCCTCTAAAATCAAATTCGTCCTCTCTATTTAGCTATCAGTCTAAGGATGAAAAGCTATGCTAACGTGCAACTTAGTTCCCATCGTAAACTGTACACTTCTCCAAAACTTAGACGTGTACCTACCATGATGATGAAAGATGATAGACTTAGGAATCCTATGAAGTCTCACTATTTCTTTGACATAGAGCTCTGCCAATCACTCCATAGAGTAATTGATCTTGATGGGGATGAAATGCGTTGTCTTTGTTAATCGGTCAATAACCACCTATATAACATCAAAACCATTCATTGTTTTTCGCAATCCTATGATGAAGTCCATTGCAATTCTTCACATTTCAATTTTGGTATCTTGATTGACTGTAAATAGCTACCAATTCCATTTCGTCTTGCGTCAGCCGAGTTGTCATTTCCAATAGCAGCTTGAACATGGGTTTGAGTTCTTCTTACTTAGAGATAGAGCTTCACTTGTTTTCTTTGATTTAACCAAAAGAAAGTTTGAAGTTTCCTTGATGTAATCCACATTCTTGTAGCAAAATAAGGAAGAGAAAAAAAAGAAAGGAAAAATGTGGGGAAAGAGAGAGAGGTTAAGAGAATTTTTGTGAAAGAGGGTTGTGTGAAGAAAGCATGGATTTGGAATAAATTGTTTGGTTTCTTTATTGGAAATTAGATTTTTCTTGTGTAGTGGAGTGTGTATCCATTGGAGATGGAGAGCAAATGGGAGAGAAAAGTCCAAAATCAATGGGCGACATGATGATAGCAATTTGACCCATCATGTGATGTTATTTCCAAATGAGACAATTAGGAATTATCAAAAAATAAAATTTGGTGTTGGTTTCAATTTGAAATCCAAATTCCCCCCTCTAAGATTAATTGTAAATTTCAAATTTTAACCTCCCACATGCTTTATCTAGTTGTCATGTTAGGTCAACTTTGTCATCAAATTTTGACAACAATATTAAAATCAAATTATCATAACATAAAAATAGGAAAAGATGACACTATGTCATTAAGTCAAAATTGTACAACCCATTATTAAACCAACATTCTCATCCTTTGACTACTGGTTGCTCGTTAGCAGCCTTTGGCCTGTTGGTCACTCGAGATCGGCCTACCGAATCTGTGAGATTTAGCCCATCGATGAAATCCATCGACCTACCTATCTGCATAGCACAATTCAACTTGCCGAACTTAAAAATTCGGCATTCTTTGATACATGAATAAATCTTTAAATTATTTAATATGCTTACATCATAAATGACCTGAACATCTTGAGCACATCAATTCCATGTAACCATTACCTGTCATAAACGTAAATGCATGGTTAATAACATTATTTCATAAGGAATTTGCATAACATCGTTAAATATTTAGTACTATTCATTACATATGAAATGGCGGGTGTTACATTAAGTCCATAAATAGACTTTAGCAGCTTGTAGACCTTACCCTCTTGACCTTTAGCCATGAACTCATCTGGCTATATCATATATATAGATTCATCAAGATAGCCATTTAGAAAGGCCGTCTTGACATCCATCTATCAAATCTTGTAGTCAAGAGCGATAGCTATGGATAAGAAAATGCGGATGGACTTAAGCATGACTATAAGTTAAAAGGCCTACTCATAATTGATTCCTTTCTTTTGCATGTGTCCCTTAACTAGCCTTATAAGTTTTGACTTTTCTATGTACTCCTCTCTTTCTATTATCGATCACTTACACCCTATGGGTTTTCCCCCTTTGGGAAGATTTACAAGTTCCTAGACATGATTAGTCTCCATAGACGTTATCTCGGTGTTTATAGCTTCTGTTTAGAGCTTTGAATCAACATCCTCTATAGCCTCTGCATAAGTGTAAGGATCCCTATCATGTTCAACTAGTTCAACCAAGTAGGTTTTACCATTGAACATATACCTCTCGAGTTGATGCCGAATCCTTCCACTATGCCGAAGCACCTTAGGTTGTCATTGAGTTGGTTTTTCTACATTGATTGGATTGGTTTCAACTGGAACCCCCAGAATGATCGTATCACTCACCAACTCCTCTAGTACCGCTTTACTTTAAGGCTTAAAGTTGTTCATCTAAATTTTCTCAACGAATGCTACATTCATTGAAACCACAACTTTATTTTCTTTTAGGTTATAGAAATAACCCCCTTTAGTCCCTTTTGGATATCCTACAAATACACAAATTTCTGAACACGCTTCCAACATGTTTGCTTCCTTATATAGGACATGAGCTAAATATCCCCATATGTGAATATGGTTAAAGGATGTCTTTCTAACCCGTCCACAACTCGTGAGGAGTTTTAGGAACCGATTTTGAAGGCACATTATTCAAAAGATAAAATGCATTTTCTAGTGCATATCCCCAAAAAGATAAAGCTAACATCAAATAGCTCATCATGGACCTAACCATATCTAATAAGGTCCTATTCCTTCTCTCAGCTATGCCATTCTACTATAGAGTGCCCAGTGTAATCAAATGGGAAAAAATCCTATTTTCTAATAAGTGTTTCAAAAACTCATCGGAGAGGCATTCACCACCTCCATTGGATCAAAGTGCCTTTATGGGTTTGCCTAATTGCTTCTCCATTTCAGCCTAAAACTTCCTGAACTTCTCAAAAGTTTCTCTTTTATGATGCATTAGGTAGACATACCCATACCTTGAGTAATCATCAATAAAAATGAAGAAGTACTCATACCCTCCTCGTATCTTGATGTTCATGGGACCATAAACATCACTACGTACAAGTTCTAGAACCCCTTTGGTGTTATTGCCCTTAGACCCAAATTGTCTTTTGGTCATCTTGCCCTCCAAACGAGATTCATATTATGGTTTAGATTCCACTTCTAAGTGACTTAAAGGTCCATCCCTTACCAACCTTTGAATCATATTCAAGCTAATATGACCTAATCGAAAATGCCAAAGATAAGTCCCATTAGAGGGAGAAGTTTTAAGTCTTTTAGAGTTATTATCATTAACCTTAGTGTTAAGCAGTATGTCCATATTAGGATTAATAAAATATAGATTGCTTTGTATCCATCCATCACAAATGCAAAATTTGTTTTTATGAATACCACTTTATTATTAAAAGAAATTGAATAAGAATCTTTAAATAAACAAGCTATAGATATCAAATTTCTTTGAAGTCTAGGAACCTAAAAACAATCTTTCAAAACTAAAATCTTATAATTATCAAAGTAAAGATGGACGCCTCTACTGCTTCAGTCAACTCTAAGGATCTATCGTCCATTCACAATGTGAAGTCCTCATGTAGTGGGATTCTCGTTTCTTTGAACCCCTATAGAGAAACACAAACATGATTAGTTGCTCTAGAATCTATGATCCAAGTGTCATCTAATTTCTCAACTAAACAAGTTTTAATAACCAGAAGATCACACTTACCTCCTCGAAAAAGAAATTTTATGCAATTCTTCTTTATGTGCCTAATCTTCCCATAGAAAAAGCACTTCAGCTTCTTAGCATTCTTCTTTTTCTTCTTCTTATTCTTGTCATTTGTAGGAATAGAAGACTTCCCATTCTTAGCCCTATGCTTGCTTTCATTCCCTAGATTAGGATTGGAACTGGATCTAGCTACCAAGTTGGCCTCACCACTTGTAGGAGTTTCCCTTATTATATTTTTGAACTCCAGTAACTGTTTCATCAACTCTGTCAAGGTCACATCTTGTCTATTGCTCAAATTATATGACGCTCTAAACGGGATAAACTCTTTAGATAGAGTTTCAAAGACCATAGTCATTTGTGATTCAACATCAATATCAACTCCATGATTTTGAGCCTCAGCAAGGTAACCCATGACCAACATCATATGCTCCTTCATAGGAGTCCCCGGTCGTTGTTTATAGTTCAAAGTTTCCGAAGAGTCCCTTGCCATTTTGTTAGGTCTTGGCCTCCAAACATATCTTCAAGATTATCCAAGATCTGCTTCATAGTCTCAAATCTCCACATTGAGCCTGTAGCACATTATTCATACTAGCCATAACATAACAACCAACTTGATTATTAGCATCTTTCCAATGATCATAATTAATAATCACCACCTTGGGGTGATCAATGATAAATTATACAAAAATAAATTATCCCTTCGAAGATCCAACTCGGTATATGATGAAATCCCTTCTTAGAGGTCAGAACCACCATGTGCTACATATGAACCAACAATGGAGGCTGTAGGTCCTCTCTTTGAAAACCTTTTCCTACTCAATATTTCAAAAGTCAAAGTTTTATGTTAAAATTCATGAACAATTTCTAATGAGTAGCACTCCCTATGCTACATAGCATGTTATCAACATATATGGTAAATCATATTATAATGTAGACAAGCAAAGCAACATGCAAAGCTACAAGCAAAATAATAATAAATAAACAACCATAATATTATGGTTTCATCCTAGAGAAAAGAAAATAAAGATTACAAAAGATCAATCAAAACATATTATCGATTCTTCATTTTTGTATCTTCAAGTTGTATCCTTCTTTATGTGGCATCCATCTTCAATTCTTCAATCTGTCATAGATCAAAATTTTTTTTTTTTTATCATCATAAAATTTCATGTTTCTAAGAATTGTCTTAAAAATAAATCAAAACTGTACCAAAAAAACACACCTTTTTTGGAAAAATTTTGCTCTCTACTGGCCTGCTTATCAAAACGTTTAGCCTATCGGTCTGTCCATCGGCCTGCCCATCGGCCTGCCGAACCTAAGGGTTTGGCCTACCGCCAGAGCTAATAGAATTCTACCCCAAAGACAGCTGACCGAACTGGAAGTTGGACTTGCTAGTCTACGACCATCGGCTTGCGAAACTTGAAGGTTCAACCTACCGACTGAGCTAAACTCACGTTTTTTCATAAAATAGTTTTTAAGCAGTTTTTCAATCTTATTTTCAACAATCCAAAAACATAAAAATTTTAAAAACTTGAGAAAAACAATGGAACTCCTATCATCTCCATCTTCACTTTGAATGATTATATAATTACAAAATTTTACAAATTTTAAAATTAAAATAATATTTCCTAGATGGTGATGATAGATCACTATCTAATTACATAAAAAAACCTACATACATATTTAAATCTCTAAGGAACCATAATCGGCACAAATTAATTAATTAATTAATAAACATTCAAAATGTAATCTCATGACAACATTTAATTATATAAAAACTCTAGAGTGTCAACTCTCTAAAAAATTTAATTCAAGCATAAGAGAGAACAAAATCACATAATATATAAATACAGCATGATCACAAACTTGTAAATTTATGCAAAAACCATGGCTCTGATACCAATTATTCGAAAAACGAGTACACAATGAAATTTTAAAAATTTTAAATCAGAGTATTTTCTAAAACACAAGCTAAACATACTATATACATAAAGTAATGATAGATCTTACTAACCATTTGTATACCAAAGTAGATTTGAATCTGTGTAGAAAAGAAAGTTTTAGAAGAGCCTCAACCAATTGGTCTTCTTTGCTATTCTCTATCCACAATCGGGTATGGGTCGTCACAAGTCGTATAGCTCTTCCTCTAGTGACTCTCCTTCCAATCACTTGAGAGGACCTAGAGCTAGGGTTTTTGATTGTGAACAATAACTCTCAGAGAGTTTTTGAGTTTTTCAAATTAGAGTACTCACTCCATGTTTCTCAACTGACCTAAACAATTGAGAAAACTCACCCCCTATTTATAGCAGTCGAATATGGGGCTAATCCCTATCAAATAAGGCCTCAAAATTTGAATTTGGATCAACTTCTAGTAAAAAACATGTCTAAAATGCATATATAGATTATCGCACAATCAGTTGGTTGAATTGGGAGATCGGTCTGCCGAACTTACTCCATCAGCAGGCTGAACTAATTCATCAGCCTACCAAACTTGAGATAATTTGATCCCTAAGAAAATCTTATTTCCAACTGAGATTCTTGGATAGAGCCTCAGTTTTAATTCAAATAACCTAATAGAAAGGTTATCTGATCAAACCAGTCATATCAGATAATCTAATAGAAGATAAAATATTATCCAAATAATTCAACATACTTATCTTGAATCAATTTATAAAATTAATTTAACCGATAAACTAACATGAATTATTAAATCTAATCTTTATTGAACTTTAGCCAATTTAATAATTTAACACAAGTCATCAATATGTAGGAAAAATATGCCGTATCATTACAAGATATATTATGAGCTAGCAAAGGGGACCCAATGGACATATACAGTTCAAGTTCCTGTTATAAAATACAATATTTTTGATACATATTTTATAATTATCAATTATAACGCTACTCCACTAAGAGCTTAGAGCTGCACTCTCGAACTATATAAAATTATGAAATTTCAAGTAAGCAAACAGTCTATAACGTATCATAATGTGTCACATCTCCATAGGATATTCATAATCGGCTTAAGGATAAATTCTATTTTACTTTCTTGATTATTTTTATCTTACATTCCATTATCACACCATTAGAATACTTACTATCCAAAGACAGTATATCATTTGATTACACCTATGTATCCAAATGGTTGAGCTCTCTAATCTTTCAATGATAGGATAACACATATAAGATAATATCATTAACTCTACAAAAAGAGCTATGGATTCCATATCTATGAATAACAAGTCTATGCAATCAAGGGTCATGTATCTAACGTAATGGTATGCGTACCATCATAAAGTCAGGATATCATTCTTTGGTATACCAAAAGACATAAGTTAAAAATACGAGCCCATTAGTCATTTCAGGATTAAGACACAACACATATGATTGTCTAAAATGAATGATTTGCATAAACAAAATTATTAACCTAAATCAATTCAATTTTATATCTCAATCTAATATATCGTTACTTATAACAATGCACCAATATTTCTACTCGTGAAGTCCCATTCTGATGATCAAGACAAGCCATCTCCCATTAGGTATATAGACAACATAACAATCTTAGCGTGAATAAAATGCCCAACTTTATTCCCTCGATTGTAGATCTTATGATTTAGACCATCACTTTTAAGATTCATGTCTTCCGCATAGTCTATCCGTCATATGCATGATTTTTAAAGGTTTGGATCGACAGTCTTAGACTTTTGTTTGCTTATCGTATATTCAATAAATATGAACATAAAGAGGCCAACATTTGGTATATGAATAATAAACTCTTTATAGATAAAATGTCTCCAAAAATATATTACAACATTTTACTCTTTAGGGTATTATGTGTGATAGAGGAAACTAATCCCAAATCAGCCAAAAGATGCCTTAGTGCACTCTTAAAAGGATGCCCATTAGGCCCAAACTGGCCCATCCAATGTAGTCATCCCACCAGGTTATATGAACCAATTAGCCCAAGTCGGAGTCCCCTGATTTGAGGAAAGAGCCATGGAAAACAACAAATATGACTTTTTTCTTGTACTTAGAGGTTAAACCAAGAATCACTCACTTAAAAACCTAAACTTTCACAAAAAAGGAGAAAACAACTTCTTAAGACTCATTGTCCCTTCTTATAAGCCACTCAATATAGTATGCAGTCAATGACTCTACAAGAGTCCGAACTAGGCTGAGTATCTTTTGAAAACCCCTTGGATGGAGTTTTCTTATGTCGGGTAATTGCCCCTTTTGGCTTAAAGCTTGAAACTTTGATTGAAAATCACTCAACCAAGGACCTAGAATTAGCAAGACCTTACGAAGCTAGAAAATCCCTGGTTTTCTCGAGGCCTACCCTATTTCCTTATAAATACCCACACTAACACATCATCAAAAAAGGAACTAAAAGGGCCATTCTCAACCCAAAATTGTAGCCATTCCTTTGGGAAATGCTATTTTAGCCTGAAAAACACTTTAATCAGAAGATTCAAGCTCCATGGTTTCCAGCGAGATCTCTCTAGAACAAGTTTCTAGGTTTTCCTCCCCATGATATCAATAAAACAATAAACTTTCTAGGGAAAACCCTTCCATTAAGACTAAAATACAAATATCTATGGCTATATTGCACTTCCTTAAGTCAACTCTGCCTCTAGTGCAATAAAAAACACCACCTGAGGCGTCGCATTCCTTTACTACTTCACACAGCTAGCTTAATAGACCCGTCCTTGCCTCCACAAACCGGTTACATTCCTCTTCTATTCCGTCTGCTCGTTGAGAGGTCTCTTTCACTCAAGTCTTCATTGCCATAGAGCCAGAGTCACAACTAGTGTCATCCTTGGAAATTTCAGTCCTTGGGGTCATCCGGGTTTATCCCATACCTAGCCGAGGCCAACACTTGCTGCCTGTAAAGATGATGACATTGGCCACTTTTATGTCGGGGACATGGTCTCACTCTCACCTGACTTAGACCAATCAGAAGAGACCAAGAGAATCACACCCTCCACATAGGCATCCACATGACATAAAAGCCCTAACACACAGAAATGGCTATGTCATATTGTGTCTTTATGTAGATGACATACTCATTGTAATGCCAAGATTATCAAATCTACCAAAGATATGTTGAAATCAAGGTTTGATATGAAAGATATGGCATCAATCGATGTTATATTAGGAATTAAAATTTCAAGAACATTGGATGGCCTAATCAATTCTAAGTCAATCGTACCATGTGGACAAGATTCTTGAGAAATTCAACCAAGATGATTCTGGCATGACTAGAACATTGATAGACACAAGTCTATATTTGTGTAAGAACAAAGGTGAGAATGTCTCTCAAGTAGAGTACTCGAGTGTGATAGGAAGTTTGATGTACTTAATGAGTTGTACAAAACTAAACATATCTTATGCTGTTAGTAAATTAAATAGATACACGAGTAATCTAGGAGCTGACCATTAAAAAGCTATAATAAGAGTATTAAAGTACTTACGGTATACTTATAGTTATGGGCAACATTATACCAGACATCTTGTTATTTTATAAGGATACAATGATGCAAATTAGATATCTGATATGAAAGATTTGATGCAAATTAGATATCTGATATGAAAGATTCAAAGTTAACTAGTGGATACGTATTCACAATAAGAGGTGTAACTATATTGTGGGAATCTCTAAACACATTGTTTTAGTTAAATCCACAATAAAAACTTTGTTTATTGCCTTAGATAAATGTGGTGAAGAGGTAGAATTGTTGAAAAAATAGTATGCAGTGGAATTTTAAAATTTTTTTATACTAGAGTATTTTTCAAAATACAAGTTTGACACACTGTATGCATAAATTAACCAAATTGTACTAACCTTGTATATGCCAAAAAGCTACCGTAATCAGTGAAGAAAAGTAACGTTCTAGAAAGACCTCAACCAACTGGCCTTCTTGTTATTCTCTATCCTCAATCGAAGCGAGTTTGGGCTCACGTCACACAGCTTTTCCCTAGGTGATCCTTCCAACCAGTAGAGAAATACCTAAAGCTATAATTTATGATTTGTGAATGATAGCTCTTCAGGGAGTTTTAGAGTCTCACTTTAGATTTCTCAACTGATCTAAATAATAAAGAGACTCACTCCCCTTTTATAGAGGTTGGGCCCAGGAATCAATCCTTATTAGATAAGGCCTCAAAAATTTGAATCAGAATCAAATCAGGATAAATATCTAATAAAATCAGTGTGGAAATGCGTGATCCTTTTATCACCCGGTTGGCAAGCCGAACTAATAGATCGGCCTGCTGAACCTCTGATAAAAGATCCCTACGAATCTTTATTTCCCACTTGTGATTCTTGGGGTAGAGCCTTAGTTTTAATTCAAATAACCCAATAGAGAAGTTATCTTATTAAAATAGTCATATCTAGATAATCTCTAGGAAAATGAATATTCCTGATAATTCAACAAGTTTATCTTGAATTAATTCAAAATTAATCCAACCAATAAACAGACATGAATTATCTGATCCTGATAATTTAACAAGTTTATCTTGAATTAATTTTATCACAAAATTAATTCAACTGATAAACAAATATGAATTATCTGATTTTACAAAATTTCAGCCAATCTAATAAATCTAACATAAGTCACCAATTATTGGAAAAGCACGCCAATCGTTACAGGATTTTTATGAGCTAACAAAAGGGACTTGATGGACCTATATAGTTAAAGCTCTCAATAATTATGAAACCCAATATTTGAGATATTCATTTCATAATTATCAACTCCAATACTACTTCACTAAAAGCTTGAAGCTGCACTCTCGAACTATATATAATTACGAAGCCCGTATAGCTAAGTCTTGATGACATATCATAATGTATCGTATCCCTATAGGATTATACCTGCCTGATTATTTTTATCTTACGTTCTATTATCTCACAGTCAAAAAACTTACCATCCAAAGGTAGTATACTATTCGATTACACCTATGTACCCAAATGGTTAAGCGCTCTAGTTTTTCAATTATAGGATAACGCATATAAGAAGATATCAACTACTACTGAAGATGAGCTATGGATTCCATATCTACATATAACAAGTCTATGCTATCAAGAGTCATGCCTCCAATGTACCGACATGTGTATCACTATTAAAATGTGGATGTCACTTTTTGGTACATCAAAAGATATAAGTCAAAACAATAGGCTCATTATTCATCTCAGGATTAAGATACAATACAAATGATTATCTAAAGTGAATCGATTTGCCGAGATAGAATTATTAATCCAAATTAATTCACTTTATGTCTCGATCCAACACACTTATGACAATGTGCTAATGTTTACATTCACGAAGTCGACCTCCGATGGTCAAGACAAACCATCTCTTGATAGAGATATAGACAACATAACAATCTTTACATGAATAAAGTACCCAACTTTATTCTCTCGATTGCGGATCTTATAATTTAGACCGTCACCTTAAGAATCGTGTCTTTCGTATAATCTACCCATCATATGCCCAATTGTTGAAGGTTTAGACTGCCAGTCTCATGCTTTTGTTTGCTTAACATACATTCAAAAAAAATGAACTTAAAGAGGATAAGATTTAGTATATAAATAATAAATAAATTATTTATTAATAAAAATGTTTTCAAAAACATATTACATTTTTACTCCTTAGGGCATACACGTCTAACAAGAATGACTATGTCGTTCCTTAGACAATATTTCAAGATGGTGGAATCCTATGCCAGCGATAAGTATACACTGTGATAGTGAATTTGTGATTAGAAGGGCACAGAGCAACATGTACAATGATGAATGTAGACATATACATCATAGACACAATACCATTAGACAACTACACTCAACTAGAGTTATATGTGTTGACTATGTGATGTCAAAGGATATCATTACATATTTGGTAACCAAAGGGTTAAACAGAGAGTTGGTTGAAAATTCATCAAGGGGAATG
This sequence comes from Artocarpus hirsutus, assembly GCA_946598075.1. Taxonomy (NCBI): domain Eukaryota; kingdom Viridiplantae; phylum Streptophyta; class Magnoliopsida; order Rosales; family Moraceae; genus Artocarpus; species Artocarpus hirsutus. Next base: position 1,264 of record CAMOHE010041071.1, on the reverse strand, counting down.
GGACCAAAGCCCGTAAAATAATTCATCGATACAATAGAAACCCAACCTAATTGACTAGAGATCCCAACATCTAGGTTTAAATGAACAACCTAACTATAAAGACTACATGAGATTGCTGTGAAGGGGTTATCCTCCTAGCCATTCCTATGATGAAAACAATGATACCCATAGGGAAAGGAATAAGATATTCTTTTAATGATTCGTAGGCATTGAAATCAAAATTTTGAGCTAAATACTTTTGGATAAAAAATCACCTACGTGTTAGAGAAGTGGAATCACTTCAAAGGAGAATTGTTTAGGCCTGAATTCTATAAAAAACTCTTACAGACCTGGGGAGATGTTCATGACCAAAACGAAAATAACAGTGAGAATTGAATTGTTTTAGGAAAGATTCATGTGTGAGATATAGCATCTGTTACACAAATAACAAAACAATTCAAGGGCATTATGTCTACTGATCAATTAGTAAAGTAAATATATTTTGATAAGGGAAGGTTTAAATTGGTGATACCTACATATCCTACGTAGGATCCAACCATTGAACTCAATCACCAGGGTCAAACTTTGTTGTTTGTCATGCTACCTCCATCAATTTTTGTTCATGTGGGGGATTATTTAAAAATGGCTTAGTAAAGGCATGTTAAAATATCATTTTAAGGCTCAGTTTTGAGTGGGACCCACTACATGTTAGTAACGAGTCAAGGCAAAAACTTGTTCTCCTCTACTTGGAGATTGAAATAGTATATTCATGTGCTCAAAATGATAAACAAGTTAATGAGAAATCGACACCAAAATATGCACATGCATATGTGAAATTTCAAAGCTAAAGTGGAAAATTCTCTTTTCCCATATCATAAAGAGAGTGAAGCCATGGTATCCTTTGAATCCTATATAAGAGAGTCCCATTCTGCTTTTTAACAGAAAAACACAGAGTCTTCTCTACTTCTAGAAATTCTTTAGAGTTTTTTAGGTTTTTAGTGTGATAGAGTTCGGGTAGATTTCAGTTCGCCATTGGGTAGTTTTGAAGTGCACCCTATGTTGGAAAAATAATACGCAACGAAATTTTAAAAATTTTAAATCAGAGTATTTTTCAAAACACAAGTTTGACATGTTATATGTATAAATTAACCTGATCTTACTGACCTTGTATACGCCGAAAAGCTCCCGAAGTCTGTGTAGAGAAGTAACGTTCTAGAAGAGCCTCAACCAACTGGTTTCTTTGCTATTCTCTATCCACGATCGGAGTGAGTGTGGGCTCACACGT
>CAMOHE010041066.1:0-19024 GCA_946598075.1 Artocarpus hirsutus | reverse complement strand
TTATTCTACGTTTCATGCGGGATATAATTACGAGTGGTATACAAGCCTTAGGAAAAAAAAGAAGTTTATATACATACAGATATACATGAAGTTAGATTAGAATGGGTACAATTTGTAAATAGGTTTGTGGTTTTTAGATAGGTACACGTTATACTAGATTAACAAAGTGCTCAAAATAGCTCAAGTGTAAACAGTTATTGTAAATACAAATTAATATTTGATTATAGAACAATTATTGTATGTAATTAGGGCCTTGATGTAATGGATAACATACGGGACTGGCCATCTCGTAGGAAATTGAAATTGCAGGAGATTTTTTTTTTTGGGAAATACCAAATTTTCACGACGGTTTTTCACAAAAAATTACAGTTCACCCCCCCCCCCCCCCGCGCCAAATTAATCTATTCCACGACGGTAAAAAACCATCGTGAAAAGTCGATCATATTCCACGACAGAGGTTTCCACGACGGTTTTTTGACTGTCGTGAAATTTTTCCACGACGGTTATAAACCGTCGTGGAATCCACATTTTGTACTAGTGTTATGACCTACCGACCTATAGATATTCATAGATCGGCCTGCCGATTCATGACTAATAGGCCTAACGCTAGAGTCTCTTGATTTCTGCCCCACTGACGGCCTACCGAACCTCACATCCGACCTGCAGATCTATGACCATTAGCCTACCGAACTAAGAGTTTGACATGTTGACCAAGCAAAAATCACCCTTTCTAGAAAATACAATTTTTAATGCAATTCATTAATTTTATTTTCAACAATTGAAAAACATAAAATTAGAGACTTAAGAAATACATGGGAATGCTATCATCCATCTTATAAATCCGCCTTCTAGATCTGTCTTCTCTGAACAATTATTTAATTACAAAATTCTTACAAATTTAAAATTAAATAATAATTCCTAGATGGAGATAATAGTCTACCATCTAATTACATGAAAAACCTAGATACACATTCTAACCTCTAAGGAACCATAACCAGTATTAAGTAATTAATAGAAAATTAATAATAATTTAATCAACCTTAATTAATTAATAAACATTCACCATATAATCCATAAAAACATATAAAATATATAGAAACCTAGAGTGCCAACTCTCTATAAAATTAAATTCAAGCATAGTAGAGATCAAGATCACATAATTTAAACATATAGTATGATCACAAACTCGTAAATTTACATAAAAACCTGGCTTTGATACCAATTGTTGGAAAATTAGTAAGTAGGAAAATTTTAAAAATTTTTATATTAGTGTATTTTCTAAAACACAAGTTTGACATGCTAAATGTATAAATTAACTAGATCTTACTAACCTTGTATTCGTCGAAAAGCTCCTGAAATCTATGTAGAGAAGTAATGTTCCAGAAGAGTCTCAACTAACTAGTCTTTTTTGCTATTTTCTATCCATTATCGAAGTGAATGTGGGCTCACATGTATAGCTCTTCCTCAAGGTGACTCTCCTTCTAACCAACTGAGAGAACCGAAAGCTAGTGTTTGTGATTTGTGAACAAGAGCTCTCAAGGAGTTTTAGATTCTCACCAACAGAGTATCACTCTTAATCTTTCAATTGATTTAAATAACTTATGAGACTCACTTCCTATTTATAGAGGTTAGGTCTAGGGTCAGTCCTTATCAGATAAGGTCTTAAAAATTCGAATCAAAATCAAATTCGGTTCAATATCGGAAGAAATCCGTGTAAAAATGCATGATTTTTTACTTCACACATAGGCAAGCTGATCTGCCTAACCGGTAGGCCAAACTTCCCCATCGGTAAGCCAAACTTAAGGATCGGTATGCTGAACTACTAAAAAAAATTTCTACGAATCTTTTATTTTCCACCCGAGATTCTATAGGATAAAGCCTTAATTATAATTGAAAATAACCCAATGGAGAAGTTATCTAATTAAAACAACTTTATCTAGATAATCTCTAGAAAAATAAATAGATTCTTAATAATTCTACAAGTTTATCTTGATTTAATTTATCCAATATTAGATCAACTAATAAACAGACAAGAATTATCCGATCCTAATAATTCAACAAGTTTATCTTGAATTAATTTTATCATAAAATTAAGTCTATGGATCAACAGGCATGAATTATTTAATTCTTTCAAATTTCAACCAATGTAATAAATTTGACATAAGTCACCAATTATTGGAAAAGCACGCCATATCGTTACAAGATTTTGTGAGCTAGCAAAGGGGACCAAATGGACCTATATAGTTCAAGCTCCCGATAATTATGAAACACAATGTCTCAGATATACATTTTATAATTATCAACTCCAACACTACTACATTAAAAGCCTCAAGCTGCACTCTTAAACTCTATAGAATTACGTAGCTTGTATAGCTAAGTCTCCATGACATATCATAGTGTATCGTATCCCCATAAGATTATCCATAATCGGCTTAAGGACAAGTTCTGTCATACCTTTCCGATTATTTTTATCTTACGTTCCATTATCTTGCCATTGGAAAACTTACCATCCAAAGACAGTATACCATTCGGTTACACCTATGTATCCAAATGGTTAAGCGCTCAAGTTTTCCAATTACAGGATAACGCATATAATAGGATATCACTACTCCTAAAGAGGAGCTATGGATTCCATATCTGTGAATAACAGGTTTACGTTATCAAGAGTTATGCTTCCAATGTACCGGCATGCATACCACTATTAAAATATAACTGCCACGCTTTGGTACATCAAAAGACACAAGTCAAGACAATGGGCCCACTATTCATCTCAGGATTAAGATACAATACAAATGATTGTCTAAAGTGAATCAATTTGCTTAGACAGAATTATTAATCCAAATCAATTCACTTTATGTTCCGATCTAAGACATCGTCACCGTTGACAATGTGCCAATGTTTCTATTCACAAAGTCCACCTCCGATGGTCAAGACAAACTATCTCCCAATAGGGATATAGACAACATAAAAATGTTTACATGAATAAAGCACCCAACTTTATTCCCTCGATTGTAGATCTTATAATTTGGACCATCACATTAAGAATCGTGTCTTTTGCATAATCTGTCCATCATATGCCTAATTTTTAAAGGTTTAGACCGACAGTCTCAGACCATTGTTTGCTTATCATACATTCAACAAATATGAACATAAAGAGAACAAGAATTTGGTATAAAATAATAAATGAATTCTTTATTGATAAAAATGTCTCCAAAAACATATTACATTTTTACTCCTTAAGGCATACATGTTTAACACCCTTATCAATTCATTCCAGTATGGCCATACATTTTTCTTCAGTCTAACTTATCGAGGGGCCCATAGATATCTTTCTCATAATAAATGAGGGACAAATTCCTTCTTAATCACTCACATTCCTCACATGATTCACTCTATATCCAACAACAATCCATTCCATCATTTGTCAAAATGTAGAACTTGTCATGCTAGAAATAATGGTGATTTTAGGTCAGAGGACTAGGATAATACTATTGTGATGAGAATCACTTATGACAATTATCCATGTAGTATTCTCATAGCAGGTCGATCCAATACATCATTTCTCAAATATGTATCTATGAGTTGGCTTAGTATCTCATACACATGACTAGTGAAACATAATCATCAGTCAAACTTCATAGTAGTCTGCTTTCATTATTATCCCAATAATAATGATCAACTAGAGATAATTTAGAATATAATTCAATTTTCACGTTAAAAATTTACTATCAAGTCACATACTTGATGACCTTAGGTAAAATTAACTATTCATGAAACTAGAATAAAAAACAATAATGAAAATGCCTCTTTATTAGTAAAATGCAAATGTAATGAAGTCAAAATGTGGTCATTACATAATTGGCCTAGGGTACATCACTAACAGTGTTTTCATAGTTATAAATGAGATTGGTTATTTCAAAAATAAGGGGATGCACTAGTATATTTATTAGAGCGCATTATGCTTTTCTGTATCTTGAAGTTAAATCTAAATATTTTAGGATCATGGGTATATTTTGAAGTAAAGAGTTCCTAGAATAAAATTCTCTTTTGGCATGTGATTAAAGGCATGTTTACACACATGAAATGTGAGATATAAAGAAAAGAGAGAGAATTAATATTGCACTTAGATTTATGCTGCTATAAAGGATGATAGACAAAGATGTAAGAAGAGAATTCAAACATTGCATATGATATTGTTAGTTTGATGTATGATGATTTTAATTAAACATGATTTTTGAAGAAATTTTCATGCGAAAAGAAAGAATGTTAAGAAAAAGGATTAGAAGTTTCTCTATATATTCATTATTATACATATTTCAAAGACAAAACCCTTTGAAGGAGGGAAAGATATAAAAGAATGAATTTTTACACAACAATTTTCAAGTTCATATGCTAACAAAATACACACCGGGTTCATGTTATTTTGCCCAAAAAGAAAGAATAATAAGTTTGAGGGAATATAATTTATAGTGATAAGCCGACTATGTCTTCGGTTGAAAGGGAAGATATTAGGGAACAAAGACATTTCTCTAGTCAAAGAGTTACTGGGAAATCAAAAGATTAAAAAAGCTACATGGAAAAGAGATAAGGGATTATGACCAAGACTTTGAGAAATAAAGAAATCACATTAGTTAAAGTCTTATGGCATAAGCACAAAGAGGAGGAGGTTATGGGAAGCCTACTACCTGTAGTTGTTTTAAGTTTCGAGGATAAAACTCTTATAAGTGGGGAGAGTTGTAACACTTTGTGCTTTGTTCTATGGATACTTTCTAACGTTAGATGTAATATTTTAAGTGCTATTATGATTTATGCTAAGTAATTAACTTTTTGTTTAGTAATGTCATAGGCGACGGCCACAAGGAATCAATATGTTCGGATGTTCATGTCCAAAAAAATGATGATAAGCCTAAAGTATTTATTTTTTTAAAGAGTTTCAACTTGCTCTAAATTTATAATTTTTATAATGCTCTAGAGATATGTATGCCTTACAGTTATATTCTTGATGATGACATGAAATTTGGTACATATTTTATTTTATTTTTTAACATTTATGATGTCATGATAATTACATATGTAGCATTTTTTATTATGGAATTAAGAAATTAGATAATATAAATGTCTAAAAGAATAATGTGCAAATTAATATTTTTTTGGGCTCATGGGAGCAAACATTATTGATGTATATTAATAATTATGTATTATAGTTTAATTAAATTATATTATATTTAAATTATATTATATACATATACATTTTGCCTAGGCCGTGGAAGAAAAAAAAAGAAAAAAAAGGGGAAACCTAGTTAAATTAGGATTACACTCATTCAAAAAAAAGGGGGAAACTTAATTAGTTAAGGATTAGGGTTTTCTACTTTGATCTAATCTCTTCTCCCTCATAAGCCTATCAATATACCTTTAAGCTACCAATGTATTCATTCTCTTAATTTTCAGCCAAAGAAAGTTCTCTCCCTTACCCCTTCTCAAATTTATGTTCATAAGCCTCCATCCTCCCTTTGTTTCTCAAAGCCAAGAATTCATTACCCTTATTTTCTCTCAAGCCAAAGTAGAAGGAATTCTATTTGGAGATTTTTGTGCAAGTCTTCCTATTTGTTGAAGAAAACATAAGAATCTAAGATATGGTTTAAAGCTTTTCATGATTTTGAATTTTTATGATTGATATATATTGTTTTATTAGAAACTTTGTTAGAAAATTGTTCTTTTATGTTGTGAATGCATATGCATATTTGTATGAAAAATTAATTATTTTGTTTATTACTTTGTTTATAACAATGTTATTTTATGGTTGAAAGCATTTATGTTCATATGATATCATGACATTTCATGAAAATAATGTTTTATTATTGGAATGTGATATAAGAATTATGGTTTTTGGTTAGTTGGTATGGTTGTTGTTAATGTTTTAAAATCAAATGATTCTATATTGCTATGCTTTTTAGATATGATATGTATATATATGTTATGAGTGTTAGGGATTTTATATATTTTGTTCAAAATATTTTTAGGGTTATAAGTTTTCAATAAATACTATTGATGCTTATCGAGGTCTGGCGTTATATCAACACCACGTGCAACAGCGCACGGTATTCAACTCTTCCTTATTCATCTCTGCCTGATCTGTTTGACCTGCAACAAGAAGAGGGATGCTTCAGAGGCAAGAACTGGTTAGTCAATAGAAAAAGGCTCTTCGATGCTCAAGGCAGGGGTTGCTTGGCAAAGCTCAGAAACTAGTTAGGTGGGAAGGATCTTACTTCCTAAAATGCAATAAATGCATCCCATTTATAGGCTACCACTTAGACTACGTGTTAGGTGGGTTCTACCCACAACCTGAGTGTCACATCATGGCATGTCAGCTAGCAAGTGACAAGTGTCATGTCCCTCTGTTGATGGATTGGCTCTCATCCTACAGTAAGTTGTTTGCCATTTGTTAGCCAGTGATGGCGAGTGGTAGTCCACTTTCGAGTGAGAATAGTCCGACCTGAGCTGGTACTCAGTTCGAGGAGGCAGCCTAATAAGGTGTAGCCTGGGGGACCCTTAGAAGCACCTCGAACATCACATATAGTGTCATCGGGACTAGTCATAAGCTCCACATACCTTTTTTGCTAAGCTGTTTGGCTGACTACTTGGATTTTAGCTCCTCGGGGTGGCGCCGAGCTCACTCTCAACAAATACTGCTCACAAAATTTTATTTGCTGGCAAATTTGTATTTATGCTTTGTAGATTCTTTTTTAAAGGACAAAAAGTGTCTTTTGATTCTATAAAAAATTGTAAGCCATTGTTCCTAAGTTAATTAAATGTTTGTAAATTTTTAGCTTCATATTTTTATTGTGTTATAAGGTAAAATTCATTGATTGCCAAGCACTCAGTGGTTATAAATGCCTTCCTAATATGCTCTATATAATTCGTGAAATAATAAATCATACCTTTAAATGAGTTTTACTTAAATTATTATTTTTTAGTATTTATTTATATGTTAAGTATATCACATAAAAATTTCATAAGCATATCATACATATTTGAGTTTATAAAAATGCTTGAATAAAACATGTTCACTGTTTAGCATGCACAGTGTTAATATTAAATCTAAATTCGAATGTGTGTTTTGAATTATTTTGAAGTTTTTGAAGCTAAATTTTAGATATATTAAGATTTTATGTCTATTGTGTATATTAATTTTTATAGATTATTTTATTGAAGATAATTTAATACAGAATTTTTAATTAGGATTTCTCATTGCCTAGGCTTTGCTATCAAATTTGTAATATAGATTATATGATTTATTTTAATTGTCAAACGAAATTTTTATAGCCAAAAAAAAATTTAAGCATTATATATATGTGTTACTTTATACCTACAAAATTTCATACTCTAATTGAATATAATTGAAAGATATAGGATTATGAATCCTTGAAGGTCAATCAATTTTTATTACTAGCAGATTTACTTGAATGTTTTGGAAAACTGGAAAAAGGTATTTTGGATTAATTTTTTTGAGGGAAGAAAATTTGTGTGATATTTATATATGTTAGCTATGTTATGGAAGAATTTTAGACATTATTTTTGCTTATAAGTTAAGATTAATTTCTCTAAGTGATTAAAGGTCAAGTTTTTTTATCTTCATGTTTCTTGACTCTAAGAGCATGACTCAAAGATGCATTGTTTCGTTAAGAATGATGTATGATGATGTAACATGGTATTAAATGATATCATGAGCATGAATATTAATCTCATGCATTATATAAATGATTAACATGAACACTCCAAAAGGTAAGCTCACAAAGAACCATGGCAACGTCACCCGATTTAAGGTTTAGTCAACATGCAAGTCAAGTAAGTATATTCTCACCTACAACATGATAAAAGTTTATGAAAAGTTTTGAGAATATGTTTTATAATAATTTTAAAGTTTGTTTTTACATAGTCTTCTCATGAAAACTCTTATTAAAACAAGAAGATTTAATGAATGTTTCAATGATGAGGTATGTTAAAGGTATATATATATGTATCATTTAATTAGGTATTGCACATCCCTTATTTATGTTTGTTTCACTAGGTGAACTATCCTGCAAGGTGGAGTTGTACGTTTGGTTTAGGATTAACTACCTAACTCCTTTCATACAACTATGTTTATATTTATGGTGTAATGCTTGGGTCCTTAAAGATAAAATGGATAATGTTTTAATATAGAAATTTAAATAAAAAGTTATGTTCTATATACATCTATGCCTCGTGCACTACTATGATTATGGTTTCGATGTTATGTAAGGATTTTTATGAAATGCTTTATGTTGTAAGGTAGGAATATGTACTTACTAAGTTTTTGCTTACTTAGTTTATATCATGTTATAGATAAAGATAAGATGTACATTGATTAGGATGGAGGACAAGGATGAGCATATGTGCAAGGAGTGTTGGATTGGAAATGGAGTCATGACATGAAATGAATTTAAACTCAAACAAAATTTAATATATTATGTTCTGTATTCTTTTATTCTTTTAGACTAGTTTTGTTTGTGATATGTTCTTTCAAACTTATGTTTTGTTAATGTGATTTGTATTTTAGATTTTTAGTTTCTTAGGTTATTTATTAAAGAATATGCTATATAGTTCATTTCGTCATAATTAGTCTTAATTAGTTGTTTGATTAAAAGTTAAGAGTGCTTGCATTATATGTGTGAGTTTGTGTTTGCCAAATATTAGTTTCTTTTTTTTTTTTTGTAAACTAAGTTTTTTATAGGTGGTCGGTTAGCCGAATGCCTTAGGTGTTTTGTCGGGCTAGCTGATGAGGAAAAGTTCAATCCGTTAAGTAGTTTTTTTTAAAGAAAAAAATATATGCAAGTGTTCCTAAGATATTTCACTGAGCGTTGTTGATTGTTTCGAACTTCTTATAGGTAATTATTGAGTTTAACTGTAAATGCAACATCTCTTGTGGCATCGATAAGGGGGCTTTACAAATGCAAATACACAAACATTATAAATAGTTAGAAATACATTCCAAAAGTATTAGTCATTCTTTCACTCTACTATTTCTAATAAGGCGAAGACACGGTTTAGGAATATCAAGTTTTCCTTATCTTAGCCACCTTCAAGCATGCTTGATACAAAGAAAATGCAAAGATGAAAATATACAAACACATAAGATTACATGTTTGGACCAAATCAAGACACACTTTAAGACAAACTCCTTCACTTAGTCAGCTTGACAGTGGAGAATATGAATCTTATACTTTTATAAATAGCACACCATTTTTTTTAGCTTGTTTTTTTCAATTAGTCCACTGAAATAGACACAAAACCAAAAACTTTTGACACGATCCTCTCCCCCAACCTAAACTGAACATTATCTCTAATGTTTAATAAGATTGCAAGGAAAGAGAAACAACACTTGAACAAGAGTAGCTATTCAGAACATAAATAACCATAAATAAAAAAATGTAAATGTGGTAAGTAAACTAAACGATTAAATAGTCGGAGTTCAAGATTCCAATCTAAAGGCTATTTTTTTTTTGTCCTTCTTCTAATCTAGCTTGGAAGTTGCAGTGCCTATCTCTGGAGTAATGGCCTACATCTTATTGGGTAATTCCTTAATAGTTAGGGCAAAGATAAGATATTTCTCCTTGACTCTACAAGAATGTTCTATTCTTTAGCATAATCAATTGAACTTGACAAACCATCAAAGTAACCATTTACATTTAGCAATCTTATAGGTTTAGAAGAAATGCCTAACAAGTTTTTACTTGCTATTACAAATAATTCTTCGAAAGTTCCTAGACTACCAAGTAAGACAATGAAGGTATCTAACTGTTGAATCATAGAATTAATGTGATCATATATGGTTAAGACTCTTTTTTCTGCTCTTGTGCTTTGACCACAAAGATTGCCTTGAGCAAGGACACTAAGGATAATGCCTAAAACTTTGTTATTTCCTATATAGACTCCTGTTGCAAAACTACCCATTAAAACTTAACTACCTTCCCTATACACCAGATTTAATTCCCTCTTAGCTAAGGCTTGACATAAGTAAATTACAACTTCTAAGTAATCATGACTTTTTTTTGACTGGAACCACAAAACATACAAATGCTTAGGAATTTTTAAGTTGTTTAGGAAGTGGGCTCAATGATGGTTCTTAAAAACTAAGACTCATTTTTTTAAAAAAAATGTGTGTTTGACTCTATTTTATACCGCTCTTCCTGACTTTTAAGTCACGAATAGGACCTTATAGAAGATTAGGTATGGAAAAGGACAAAGAGTCAGGTATGACAAGTAAATAATAGGTATGACACAACTACAGAACTTTTGAAAAATAAAACTTAATATTTTTAGAATAAGCAGACCACACTATATAACTTTTGATAAAATGGGACCAAATCGTGAAAATCTAGACAAAGTCAAACAAACACGGCACACAAAATACCTAATGAAGAAAGACATTACATCTAATAGATAAGTTTAGTGAAAAGTCAAAATAATATTATTTAAAATCAAACAACACAAACAAAATTATTTAACAAACACTGCCAATATTTTTTAACAAATAAAACAATGCATAAAGATTATTGTACAAATTCTATTTCGAACTTGATAGATCAAGGATCTATTTCCCATTTAGTTTTCCTACAAACTAACAAACAAGGTCTTTTAAGATCATATTCTCTAGACTTTTTCATTCTGTATGATATTGTGGCCAAAGTTCAAAAATCGCTCCCTAAACATAGCCACTTCGATATGTGTCAAGAGAAGCTTAGAGATCAATGAAGTTCTCCTTACAAAGATTATTTTTGTAGAACTCTATCTTATCCTCTCTATTTCTAGACACATAACCAAAGAAGCACATTTACCTCTATAGGTTTATCTAGAACACTTAGGACTCTTTGACTCTATATGATGGGTTTGTCTTTCCTAGCACAAAGACTCGCACCTATCCAAAGTTTAGAAATCACTCCCCAAACAAACCCACTTAGATATGTTTCATGAGAAACTATGAGATCAACAAAGTTCTCTTTACTAAAATAATTTTTACAGAACTCTATCTTATCCTTCCAATTTCTAGACACATAACCAATAGAAGGACATTTACCTCTATGGGTTTGTCTAGAATACCTAGGACACTTTGACTCCATATGATGGGCTCGTCTTTTCCCAGCACAAAGACTCATAAATATCTTAGATAGACTTTTACAATTAAGAAAATAACTAGGACAAACTAGACCGTCTATATACATTTTGACATCACTAGGAAGACCAAAATGAGTGAGAACTCAAAGACAAGAAACTTAAGTTTTATACTTTCTTTTGATTTCTTTCTAAGAAAAAGAAGGGAAATATTTCTTCAAGTGTTCATCCCTAGGATACATGGTGAGAAAAGATAGTAAGACGTGATTTTTGAAAGTAAATTGAAAGACTTTTGACAGATTTAAAGGATTCTTTTAGAGAACTTTGCGTGAATTTGAGTGTTTTATGAGAGATTAGAAGAGAGAGAATGAAGAATTTTTGGGGAATTGGTTTAAAGATTAAAGAACTTTGAAGGATTTCTAAAATCTTTTGAAAATTTTAGAGAGAAGGCAGTGAGAATCAAGAGTTTAGAGAGAGAATTTCAAAGCGAGAAAGTTTTGAAGGAATGGGCATGGATGCATAGTAAACGTATTTATGATTAGGAGTGTAGTACTATTTAGTTATAGGGAAAATTGCACAAACTCACATGAAACTATTCTAATTTTTTATCAATTTTTTCTATTTTTTTATTTTTTTGAATAGCAAAAGTAAATAATATTGATGAACAGTGACGACGAACAATAATAGGCTAAATGAACAATAAACTGGGAAATTTATGAAGTCCAAACTTTCAGTATTAAGAATATTTGGGATTTTTTTATATTTTTGTTCAAAATATCTTTAGGGTTATGAGCTTTCAATCAAACACTGCTCATGAAATTTTATTTGCTGGCAGATTTGTATTTGTATTTTGCAAAGTCTGTTTTATGGGACAAAAAGCATCTAGTGGATCTATAAAAACATTATGAGTCATTGTTCATAAGTTAACTAAATGTTAGTAATTTTTTAGCTTCATATCCTTTTTATGTTTTAAAGTAAAATTTGTTGATTTTCGAGTACTTAGTGGTTATAAATGTCTACCAAATATGCTCTATCTAATTCATGAGATGATAAATCATATTGTTGAATGTGTTTTGCATGATTTATTATTTTTCTAACTTATAGTTATATGTTAAGCATGTCATATAAAAATTTCAAAAGTATATCATATATATTTGATTTTATAAAAATGTTTGCATGAAATTTATTCACTGTTCAAGATATCTGATGTTAATGTTAACTTTGAATTTGAACGTGTGTTTTGAATTACTCCGAATTTATTTGAAGCTGAATTTTGGAAATGTTGTGATTTTATGTGTCTATTAAGCATTAATTTTTATAAATTGTTTTATCACATAAATAATTTAATATGTAATTTTTAATTAGGACTACTCGCTGCCTAGGCATTGTTGGTAGATTTTGTAGTATTAATTGTGTGATTTATTTTGTTTAGAAATGAAATTTTTATTGCTAAAGAAAAACCTAAGCATTATATATATGTGTTAACTTTATTCTTGCAAATTTTCATGCTCTACTTGAATGTGAATTGAAAGATATAGGGTTATGAATCCTTGAAGATCAATAGTTTTTATGATTAGCAGATTTACTTAAATGTTTTAAAAATTAGAAAAAGGGATTTTGGATTAATATTTTCAAGAGAAGAAAATTTGAGTGACTCTTACATGTGTTAGCTATGTTATGGAATAATTCTTACATTTTATTCATGCTTATAAGTTGATATTAATTTTTCTAAGTGATTAAAGGTCAAGTTTTCTGCCTTTAAGTTTCTTGACTCTAGTGCATTTTTGTGACTCAAAGATGCTTTGTTTCGTTAAGGATGATGCTTGATGATGTAATATAGTATTAAATGATATTATGAATATTAATATTAATTTCATGTGTTATATGAATGATTGACATGAACACTCCAAAATATGAGCACATCGAGAACCGCAACAATGTCACTTGATTTAAGGTTCAGTAAGTAGGCAAATCATGTAAGTACATTTTCACCTGCAAAATGATACAAGTTTATGAAAAATATTGATAATATGTTTTATGATAGTTTTTAAGTTTGCTTTTACATATTGCCTTCTCATGAATACTTTTGTTGCAACAAGAAGGTTTAATGGATGTTTATATGATGAGGTATGTTAAAGATATATCTATATATATATACATTACTTAATTAAACATTGTACACTTTATGTTTATGTTCATGATGTCTCGAAGGTTTGGACTTGTCATGTTTGCTTTGGGAATAGCTACCTTACTCCTTTTATGACGGTACGCTTATGATATTAATGGTGTAATGCTTAGGCTTCTAAAGATAAAATGAATAATGATGTTATAACATAGAAGTTTTAAATGAAAAGATATGTTCTATATAAATATGTGCTTTGTACACTACTATGATTATGATTACTATATTATGCAATGATTTTGATGAAATCTTTTATGCTGTGAGATAGGAATGCATACTTAACAAGCTTATGCTTACTTAGTTTATATCATGTTGCAGATAAGGATAAGATGTAGGTTGATGAGAATGAAGGACAAGAAGAGACATGTGTGCAAAGAGCATTAGATTGGAAACAAAGTCATATCATGAAAGAATTTAAACTCAAACAAAATTTAATATATTATGTTCCGTATTTTTATTTGCTTAAGATTCAGTTCTATTTCTGATATATTCTTTTGAACTTATATTTTATTGAATGTAGTTTGTTTTTTAGATTTTTAGTTTCTTAGATTGTTTATTAAAGAATACACTATATAGTTTGTTTCTTCATAACTAGTCTTTATTAGTCTTGAAGAAACCGTCGTGGTAGCTCTACCACGACGGTTTCTAGCAGAAACTGTCATGGTATCTCTACCACGACGGTTTCTTGAGAAACCGTCGTGGAAAAAATATCTAACAACCTTTTTCCACACATTTTATTTTTGCTGCCCAGGGTGGCCAGCCCGTGTGTTAAGCATCTAATGGCCCAGAATATATACTTTGCTTCCATTTTTACTAGAAATTTAACTATAGATCAATATATAGAAATTGCCATAAAATTGAAAAATGTAGTAAGTTGCACAAAAATGTTACACGTAAATTGACATATATACAAATTATTGACCTTTTTTTTCATTGGTTCATCAATACGTATCCATTCCACATCTTCACGAACCAAGTGCGAAACATCATCTTCAAAATTATCTATCTTATCAACAAATGGCAATCCCTTTGTGAATGAAGGGATGTCTGTGCAATCTTCATCAATTTCTTCACCATTGATAACTATTCTTGGCTTTGTCAGGAAGACTAGAGACAACTCCATGTCTTGGGGATCAGTAGTGTAAAAAACTTGGATTGCTTATGATGCCATAATGAATGGATCATTCTTGTATCCCAATCTTCTAAAGTCAACCACTGGGATGCCGTCATAGTCGTTCTTAACATAGTTATTGTCAACCCACTTGCACTTAAAAAGTACTATGCGTAATCCCCCATAATCAAGTTCCCAAATATCTTCAATGAAACCAAAGTATTTCATGGTCTCATATACCGGATTCTTGTCCTTGGCGGAGGCAATATGCATAGCCTTTGCATTGAGAGTGACACCGCTATTTTGCACCGGAAGCTTCTCATCCCTTTTGCGAGTGTAGAAAGTGTAACCATTTATGGAATATGACGTATACCATGTAACTGCCGATGATGGACCTCTAGCTAGGTTCTTCAACTCCTGTGACATGCCTCCATCTTGTGATGTGGACCACTTGCCATAGATGTATGCTCTAATCCACAAGCGAAAGGTCCGGTTGTGTTCATCTTGCAACCACTTCTCATTTCTTGCTCTTTTTGGGAATGTTTTGTTTAATTCATTCATGTGCACCTCAATGAAAGGCTCCACTTCATTAGTATTGTTCTCGACTTACTAAAGAAGGATTGCCCGTAGATAGTCCCCTAACGTCAATGTTTATAGTCTTTGGCACCCCAATTGTGTTTCTCATTAGATAGGTACTCAGAGCAAAATTCAACTGATTCCTCAGCTCTGTAACTTTCTACAATACATCCCTCTGGCCTATTTCGATTCTTCACATAGCCCTTCAAAACCTTCATATATATTTCAAATTGGTACATTCATCTAAAATACACCGGTCCGCATAACTTAACTTCACATACTAATTGCACCGCTAAATGAATCATGATGTCAAAAAATGCCGGTGGGAAATACTTTTTAAACATGCATAAGGTTTGCACCAACTTTGATTACAGTGAATCTAGCACAAGTGGATTAATGACCTTCGTGCATATTGAATTGAAGAATGGGCACAACTTAGAAATTGCGAATCTTACATCCTTTGTTAGAATTCCCCACAAAGCAAGTGGTAGTAATTGCTACATCGACACATGACAATCGTGTATTTTCATGCCAATAAGTTTCAAATCCTTCACCGACACCAACTTTTTGAAGTTTGAAGAATACCCGTCCAGCACTTTTAATGAAGCAAGCCATTCATAGAGCTTTCTCTTTTTCGCTCTAGATAACGTGTGCTTTGCTAGACGTAAGTATGTCCGGTTTCCTCTTCTCTCAGGAAATAAATTAGGCCTAATCTCCATTTTCATGAGATCTAACCGAGCTTTTTCACCATCCTTAGTCTTGCCTAGAATGTTAAGCAATGTGCCGACTACGGATTCGCAAATCTTCTTGTCATTATGCATAACATCCAAGCAATGATGAACAAAAAGTGTCTTCCAATAGGGAAGTTTAAAGAAGATTGATCTTTTTTTCCATGGTCCATCATTTTGCATCTCCTCCTTACCTCCCTTTTTCTTATCGAATATGACTCTTATATCTTGTACCATTTCAAATATTTGTTCACTCCTTAAAGGGCGCCGAGGGTCTCTTTCTTTGCTGTTGCCATCAAAGGCTTTCTTTTATTTGCTGTAGCGATGATCTCTTAGCAACCACCTTCTATGACCAAGAAAAACAGTTTTCTTTCCATTTTTCAACCGTTTGTGAGACGTTTTCGTCATACAAATAGGACAACCAATAGAACTCTTCACCGAATAACCAGATAAATTGCCATATGCGAGGAAGTCGTTAATAGTCCATAACAACATCGTCTGAAGTATGAATGTCTCTTTGTGGTAAGCATCTCTAACTTTAACTCTCTTTTCCCACAACATTTTTAGATCATCGATTAACGGTCCCAAGTATATGTCAATGTCATTGTCTGGTTAGTGAGGACCCGAAATCAATAAAGACAACATTAAAAACTTCTGTTTCATGCACATCTTTAAAGGGAGATTATAGTTAACAAGTATTACAGGCCAAGTGCTATGCCTACTACTCATGCTACCATGTAGGTTCATTCCATCAGTCGACAAAGCAAAATGTATGTTTCTTGGATTAGCACTAAAGTTGGGATGATCAGCTTCAAAAGCCTTCCATTGTGGTGAATCCGTCAGGTGTCTAAGCATACCATCATCCACCTGTTTGTCATGATGCCATGTCAAATTCTTGGCATGTTCTGTGTTTCTGAATAAACGCCTCAAACGTGGCACCGGTGGAATGTAGCATAACACTTTCTTTGGCACTCCATTCTTGTCGTCTTTTGGCTCCTGTCCTTTCTTCCACCTTGCTTGTTGACAAACTGGACAATAATTCTCATCCTCATACTCATGCCTATAGAGAACACAATCATTTTCACATGCATAAATTTTCTCATAATCCATTCCCAAAGTGCTCAAAGTCTTCTTAGCCTCATACATACTAGTTGGTAATTTATTACCCTCTGGTAGAAGCCTTTGTAAAATTCCAACAGCTTTGTGAAACTAGAATTCGACCAGCCACCTGACGCTTTCAAATTCCATAATCCAACTAAAGCAGACAATTTAGTGAAATTGGTACACCCCTCATACACTGGTGTCTCTACATCATTCATCATTGTCTCAAATAAATCCAGATGGTGCACAAAGTGTTCTTCTAAATCATTGACCATGTCAACCATATTGTCTTCATCCTCCATATTATCCTCCACAATAGATTGCTTTTCTTTATTTAGTAAAGTTGGATTGAAATCAGACTCGTCATGAAAATGCCACGTTTGATGGCTACTTATGATTCCATTTCAAAATAAATGTCCTCTAACTTGTAATTAGATGCAATCTATGGTTTCCACATTGAACACAAGGACATCGAATTTTATCACAATTTGCATGACTTTTGGCAAAATCCAAAAACTCTTCCATGCCATTCACATACTCTTTAGACAATCAAAAATCCTACATCCATTTCCTATCCATTTTGCAATTCCTAAATCAAAATAATAAATATATAGCAAATATTCAATTAAAATTAATTTCACAATTTATATATATACCCACCTACATATATTAATTAATCATAAAAAAAGTCACCCGTCATAAAACAAGTTACACATACTCATTATAAAACGAAAAAATCATACCCATGATCCACAATACAAACTTCACAAAATAAACAACAAAATCAACAACTATTTATCAATTTTGGATTAATTATACATCACAATCAACAACTATTCTCACTTTATACAAAAAAACTTACAATTTGGGCTAAGATTAAGGAGTGTGGAGGCGAAGAGAGACGACGGTGGCTGATTCGGACAGGTCTGTGTTTGTATTTGTGAAGTGTGTTTCTGAAATGTGTCTAATTGCCAAAGTCAGAAAGGGGTTTTAAGTAAGCTACCATGACGATTTTTTGAAAAAACCATCGTCGAAGATACCACAACAGTTTCTAGAAAGACCGTCGTGGTATCATAAAGATACCACGACTGTTTTTAGAGAAAACCATCGTGGTATATAAAGATACTGTTGCGTTTTGTTGGATTTTATGATTTAAATACACAGCGAAAAATTAAGAATTAATTCCCACAAAATCCTCGCAGGATCCATGCAATTCGATTAGATTGATAAGAAAGTCATAGAATCTTACCAGGATGATAAAAAGGCAAGATTCTCGAAGGGAGAGAGCGGGTTTACTCCGGTGACACCCTAACTCGAGCTTTTAGTATTTGGGATTGGATTCAGACGTTTTTACTTAGAGCAACGCCCTCTGCAGGTATCTACATGAACAGACTCTTTCAAAAACGAATTGGTGTGCTAGCACCTTCTCTTTTGCATTAAAAGACTCTCTCTAATTTTAGGGTTTTAATGTTTTTCGCCCTTTTAGAATGATATAACACCTTCCTTTTTCTTTTTAATTTGGCTAAAAACCCTAAAGCAAATATATATATATATCTGTTGAGATAGAGTCAGATTGTAAATAGGGTAAACTATAATTCCAATATGACTCAGATAATCTAGATAATGTCTGTAATTTGAATATGATTCAGAAAATCTAGATAATATCAGTAATTCAAATATGATTCAGATAATTTAGATAATGTCGATTCAATGAACCTAGACATATCTAGTACATTGAATCTGGACATTATCAGGTTCATCGAACCTAGACACAGTTACCCTAAAATTTGTTATTGCTCTGTTCTAAGTGTGCGACCCTGTAGGTTCACATAACGTTGGTAGTGGGCTTGAAATTCTGTTTCTGGCCCACAAATCATAAGTGGCCTCTAGCAAGACATTATGATTACCCAAGTTATGCAAATGTCAATAATCCGACATAACCTAATCCACAATAAGTATTAAAGTCCTTTTGTCTTTAGATAATTTGATTGAACATAAGGCATGGTTTATGTCATCCTTATACTATTCAATCATATTATTTCTTGATCTTAAGTAGACTGATATTGATAACCCTTATCAATTCATTCTAGTATGGCCATACATTTTTCTTCAGTCTAACTTATCAAGGAGCCCACAGATATCTTTCTCATAATAAATGAGGGACAAATTCCTTCTTAATCACTCATATTCCTCACA
>CAMOHE010041064.1:0-32541 GCA_946598075.1 Artocarpus hirsutus | reverse complement strand
GGGCTGGAGGAGGTGAGAGAGGGGGGGCGGGGGGGAGGGCAGCTGGGGACGGGGGTGTTGGGGGGGGGAGCTAGGGGAGGCGGGAGGGGGGGCGGGGGGGCTGGGCGAGGGAGCTCGGGGGAGCTAGGGGAGGCGAGGGGGGCGAGGGGGAGGGCGGTTGGGGGCGGGGGGGCTAGGGCAGGTGAGGGGGGGGGGGGGCGGGGGGAGCTGGGGGAGGCGAGGGGGGGCAGGGGGAGCTGGGGGAGGCAGGGGGGGTGGGCGAGGGG
The DNA here is from genome assembly GCA_946598075.1 of Artocarpus hirsutus. Taxonomy (NCBI): domain Eukaryota; kingdom Viridiplantae; phylum Streptophyta; class Magnoliopsida; order Rosales; family Moraceae; genus Artocarpus; species Artocarpus hirsutus. The sequence continues at coordinate 32,275 of CAMOHE010041064.1, read as the reverse complement.
GAGGGGGAGAGAGAGCGAGAGGGAGGGGGAAGAGGAGAGAGAGAGAGAGGGGAAACTTACCAGACGTGGGGCGACGCCGTGGAGATGGTGGTGGCGGAGGGAGTTCTTAATGGGTGTGGGTATTTTTAAAGAGAGAGAGAGAAAGAGGGATTTGAGATAGAGAGTGAGGAATGGGTTTTTAGAGAGAGAGAGAAAGAGGGATTTGAGATAGAGAGTGAGGAATGAGTGCCAATATAAATGGATGTGGGTGGCGCGGATTTCAAAAATTTAAAAATTGGAGGAAGCTACCACGACAGTTTCTGCCAGAAACGTTGTGTAAGGTTATCCTACCACGACGGTTTCTGCAATAAACCGTCGTGGTAGCTCTCTTCGTGGTGGCTCTACGAGTAATTTGTATTTTTGTGCAATTTGTCTTGTAGAAAAAAAATTTGTAATACGTATTGACGAACCAATGAAAAAAAAGGTTAAAAGATGAGCATCAATAATTTGTATATATGTCAATTTACGTGTAACATTTTTGTGCAATTTAATTACTGTATTTTTCAATATTATGGCAATTTCTGTATATTGATCATCTATAGTTAAATTTCTAGTAAAGATGGAGATAAAGTATATATTCTGGGCCATTGGATGCTTAACACATAGGCTGGCCACGTTGGGCAGCAAAAATAAAATGTGTGGAAAAAGGTTTTTAGACATTTTTTTCACAACGATTTCTGCAGAGAAACTGTCGTGGAATATTATCTACGACGACGGTTGTTTTCATAAGGCGTCGTGGTAGATCTACCACGACGGAATCTTGAGGAAATCGTTATGGTATCGCCACCATGCAATTTATTGCAAAAGTATAGCTACCACGACGGTTTCAAGAAGAAACCGTCATGGTATCTTCTACAACGACCAAACCGTTGTGGTAGAGGAGCTACCACAACGGTTTTCACTTCAAACCATCATGGTAGTTCGAGCTACCATGATGGTTTCTTCTTGAAACCGTCGTGGTAGCTCTACCATGATGGTTTCTTACAGAAATCGTCGTCGAAAAAATGTCTAACAATCTTTTTCCACACATTTTATTTTTACTGCCCAGGGTGGCTAGCCCGTGTGTTAATTAAGCATCCAATGGCCTAGAATATATACTTTATCTCCATTTTTACTAGAAAATTAACTATAGATGATCAATATACAAAAATTGCCATAATATTGAAAAATGTTACACGTAATTAAATTGACATATATACAAATTATTGACGCTCATCTTTTAACCTTTTTTTTCGTTGGTTCGTCAATACGTATCCATTCCATTTCTTCACGAAGCAAGTGCGAAACATCATCTTCAAAATTATCTATCTCATCAACCAATGGCAATCCCTTTGTGAATGAAGGGATGTCCACGCAATCTTCATCAACTCCTTCACCATCGATAACTATTCTTGGCTTTCTCGAGACGACTAAAGACAACTCCATGTCTTGGGGATCAGTAGTGTAAAAAACTTGGATTATTGCTTGTGATGCCATAATGAATGGATCATTCTTGTATCCCAATCTTCTAAAGTCAACCACCGTGATGCCGTCATAGTCGTTCTTGACATAGTTATTATCAGCCCACTTGCACTTAAAAAGTGCTATGCGTAATCCCTATAATCAAGTTCCCAAATATCTTCAATGAAACCAAAGTAGTTCATGGTTCCATGTACCGGATTCTTGTCTTTGGCAGAGGCAATATGCATAGCCATTGCATTGAGAGTGACACCGCTATTTTGCACCAGATGCTTCTCATCCCTTTTGCGAGTGTAGAAAGTGTAACCATTTTTGGAATATGACGTATACCCTGTAACTACCGATGACGGACCTCTAGCTAGGTTCTTCAACCCCTGTGACATGCCTCCATCTTGTGATGTGGACCACTTGCCATAGATGTATGCTCTAATCCACAACCGAAAGGTCCAGTTGTATTCATCTTGCAACCACTTCTCATTTCTTGCTCTTTTTGGGAATGTTTTTTTTAATTCGTTCATGTGCACCTCAATGAAAGGCTCCACTTCATTAGTATCGTGCAAGACATAAAGACAAGCTTGCTCCCACTCCTCTCGACTTACTGAAGAAGGATTGCCCGTAGATAGTCCCCTAGTGTCAATGTTTATAGTCTTTGGCACCCCAATTGTGTCCGCATTAGATAGGTACTCGGAGCAAAATTCAACTGATTCCTCAGCTATGTAACTTTCTACAATACATCCCTCCGGCTTATTTCGATTCTTCACATAGCCCTTCAAAACCTTCATATATCTTTCAAATAGGTACATTCATCTAAAATACACCGGTCCGCATAACTTAACTTCACGTACTAAGTGCACCGTTAAATGAATCATGATGTCAAAAAATGCCGGTGGGAAATACTTTTCAAGCATGCATAAGGTTTGCACCAACTCTGATTACAGTAAATCTAGCACAAGTGGATCAATGACCTTCGTGCATATTGAATTGAATAACGAGCACAACTTAGAAATTGCAAATCTTACATCCTTTGTTAGAATTCCCCGCAAAGCAAGTGGTAGTAATTGCTGTATCAACATATGAAAATCGTGTGATTTCATGCCAATAAGTTTCAAATCCTTCACCGACACCAACTTTTTGAAGTTTGAAGAATACCCGTCCGGCACTTTTAATGAAGCAAGCCATTCACAGAGCTTTCTCTTTTTCGCTCTGGATAACGTGTGCTTTGCCAGAGGTAAGTATGTCCGGTTTCCTCTTCTCTCAGGAAACAAATTAGGTCTAATCTCCATTTTCATGAGATCTAACCGAGCTTTTTCACCATCATTAGTCTTGCCCGGAATGTCAGCCAATGTGCCGAGTACGGATTCACAAACATTCTTCTCAATATGCATAATATCCAAGCAATGACGAACAAAAAGTGTCTTCCAATAGGGAAGTTCAAAGAAGATTGATCTTTTTTTCTATGGTCCATCATTTTGCATCTCCTCCTTACCTCGCTTTCTCTTACCAAATATGACTCTTATATCTTGTACCATTTCAAATATTTGTTCACCCGTCAAAGGGCGCGGAGGGTCTCTTTCTTCGCTGTTGCCATCAAAGGCTTTCTTTTGTTTGCGGTAACGATGATCTCTTGGCAACCATCTTCTATGACCAAGAAAAATAGTTTTCTTTCCATTTTTCAACCGTTTGTGAGACGTTTCCGTCATACAAAGAGGACAACCAATAGAACTCTTCACCGAATAACCAGATAAATTGCCATATGTGGGGAAGTCGTTAATAGTCCATATCAACATCGCCCGGAGTGTGAATGTCTCTTTTCGGTAAGCATCTCTAACTTCAACTCCCTTTTCCCACAACATTTTTAGAACATCGATTAATGGTCCCAAGTATACGTCAATGTCATGGCCTGGTTAATGAGGACCCGAAATCAATAAAGACAACATTAAAAACTTCCGCTTCATGCACATCTTCAGAGGGAGATTATAGTTAACAAGTATTACGGGCCAAGTACTATGCCTACTATTCATCTTACCATGTGGGTTCATTCCATTAGTCGACAAAGCGAAATGTATGTTTCTTGGATCCGCACTAAAGTTGGGATGATCGGCTTTAAAAGTCTTCCATTGTGGTGAATCCGTCGGGTGTCTAAGCATACTATCATCCACCCGTTTGTCATGATGCCATGTCAAATTCTTGGCATGTTCTGGGTTTTTGAATAAACACCACAAACGTGGTACCGGTGGAATGTACTATAACACTTTCTTTGACACTCTATTATTGTCGTCTTTTGGCTCCTTTCCTTTCATCCACCTTGCTTGTTGACAAACTGGACAATAATTCTCGTCCTCATACTCATGCCTATAGAGAATACAATCATTTTCACATGCATGAATTTTCTCATAATCCATTCCCAAAGTGCTCAAAGTCTTCTTAGCCTCATACATACTAGTTGGTAATTTATTACCCTCTGGCAGAAGCCTTCGTAAAAATTCCAACAGCTTTGTGAAATTAGAATTCGACCAGCCACCCGACGCTTTCAAATTCCATAATCCAACTAATGCAGACAATTTAGTGAAATTAGTACACCCCTCATACACTGGTGTCTCTGCATCATTCGTCATTGTCTCAAATAAATCCGAACGGTGCACAAAGTGTTTTTCTAAATCATTGACCATGTCAACCATATTGTCTTCATCCTCCATATTATCCTCCACAATAGATTGCTTTTCTTTATTTATTAAAGTTGGATTGAAATTAGACTTACCATGAAAATGCCACGTTTGATAACTACTTATGATTCCATTTCGAAATAAATGTCCTCTAACAATTGCAATTGGATGCAATCTATGGTTTCCACATTGAACACAAGGACATCGAATTTTATCACCATTTGCATGACTTTTGGCAAAATCCAAGAACTCTTCCACACCAAACTCTTCCACACCATGCACATACTCTTTAGACAATCGAAAATCCCACATCCATTTCCTATCCATTTTGCAATTCCTAAATCAAAATAATAAATAGCAAATATTCAATTAAAATTAATTTCACAATTTATATATATATACCTATGCCTACATATATTAATTAATCATAAAAAAAACATAACCCATCATATAAAAACAAGTTACATCTTCACATTATAAAACGAAGAAATCATATGTACCTATGATCCACAATACAAACTTCACGGAATAAACAACAAAATCAACAACTATTTATCAATTTTGGATTAATTATACATCACAATCAACAACTATTTCTCACTTCTACAAAAAAACTTACAAATTGGGCTGAGATTAAGGAGTGTGGAGGCGGAGAGAGACGGCGGCGGTTGATTCGGACAGGTCTGTGTTTGTATTTGTAAAGTGTGTTTCTGAAATGTGTCTGAATGTCGAGGTGGAAAGGGGTTTTAAGTAAGCTACCACAACGGTTTTCTCGAAAAACTGTCGTGGAATCTTCGAGATACCACGACGGTTTTCCAGAGAAACCGTCGTGGTATCTTCCGTATTCTACGACGGTTTTTTCAGAAAACCGTCGTGGCATCTTCATTCCATCCCACGACGGTCTTCGTTTTCATAGGCGTAACTTGCCGCGTATTTTTGACCTTACCACGACGATTTTTAGGAAACGGTCGTGAAATAAAAGTCCTGTAATTAATAATTTCTTGTAGTGTATTATCTCACCATTGAAAAACTTACCATCCATAGACAATATACTATTCAGATACATATATCATTCGGTTATACCTATATATTTGAATGGTTGAGTGCTCTAGTTTTTCAATTACAGGATAACGCATATAAGATGATATCGTCTACTCCTAAAGATAAGCTATGGATTCTATATCTATGAACAACAAGTCTATGCTATCAAGAGTCAAGCCTCCAACGTACTGGCATGCGTACCAACATAAAATGTGGATATCACCCTTTGGCACATCAAAAGACACAAGTCAAGATAATAGGCCCACTATTCATTTCAAGATAAAGATACAATACATATAATTGTCTAAAGTGAATCGATTTGTGGAGACAAAATTATTAATCTAAATTAATTCAATTTATGTACTGATCCAACACATCGTCACCTGTGACAATGCGCCAATGTTTCTATTTGTTGAGTCCATCTCCGATGGCTAAGACAAACCATCTTCCGATAGGGATATAGACAATATAACAATCTTTGCATGAATACAGTACCTAACTTTATTCCTTCGATTGCAGATCTTATGATTTAGACTGTCACCTTAAGAATCATATCTTCCGTATAATTTGTCCATTATATGCCCAATTTTTAAAGGTTTAAACTGACAGTCTCAAACTTTTGTTTGCTTATCTTACATTCAATAAATATAAATATAAAGAGGACAAGATTTGATATATAAATAATAAATAAATTTTTTATTGCTAAAAATATCTCTAAAAACATATTATATTTTTTACTCTTTAAGGCATATATGTCTAACAATTTCCAATCTAGTTTCTCCTCGATACGACCTTGTGTATGTTTGTGGGAAAATTTTGTGTTTTTGTCCAAAAGTTATTTGCACTAACTATGACTCGGGAAGGATCCGTGAACTTGATCAGAAGGTGGATATGAATGAAGTAGCTGTTGCCCCGACTCACACTGAAATTTCTTGGCCTGAGTCCAAATCTCTTCGTGCAGCTGATTGACAGTCAAGTATGCTGTCCTACACAAGATTGCCTTGGCAAATTGGCTGCCTACTCTCCATCCTAATACAGTATCTTCTGATTTAGCTGTTTTGCTCTATGTACTTGGTAATGGCTTGCAGTTTGATATGGGGAAGCATCTCTTTCAAACAATTGTGGGATACTCCAAAAACGTGTCCGCCTTTGGACTTTTACCATTTCCATCTCTGATTAACGGTGTTTAACGGTGTTCTTGACTCCCAACATGCTTTTTCTTTGATTGTTGATCTGATCATCGCTCCACGCATGCCAATCTCCATTTCTCATAAGCTTTTGTCAGGAGATCAGTTCAATGGTATTCATGGGGTTTCTACACCTTCGTCATCGGTTCCACCTCCTATTGCAGCATCTTCAGCCACCGGTTCTACAGCGTCTTTACATGAGTTTCTCACTCTTGAGTTGCAACAGATCCAACTGAAGAAAAACGTCTGGCTGAAAAGCAAGATCAGTTGTCAAAATGAGAACTGTAGATAAAGGATTTTTTGGCTCAAATTTCATCCACAACTGTTCCACCAACGTCAGGATTCACCTCGGATTCGGCTAGTGCTGATTGAGACTACCTTGATCATTTTTTTGTCAAACAGGGGAAGATGGTGTTTATGTTTTTAGAGTTTATTTATTTTCTTTTAGACTTTATCCTGTTTTGTTTTGCTTAGAGGGAGTGACAGTTAATTATTAATATTGGTTGCTTTAGTTTTGTTGGTTGTTTTAGTTTTCTTATTTTTTGTGTTTTGCCAAAACAACGGCAAGGGGGAGATTGTTAGGAATCTTGTATTGGTATTATTTTGTCAATTATAAGATTTGACTCTAAATTGATTTTGGTGTAGGTTTTGGAAAGTTTAGTAATTGGTTAAACCTTGCATATTATTGAGTTACCCATTTCTTGGTTTCTTGTTTGCTATATTTACTTGTTTTGCATGAAATAAATTGGGAAATCATTTATTAGAATTGTTGACTCAATAAAAATCTGGAAACTAATTGATTTGGTGATTGTATTTTTAAGAAAAGTTAAAATCGTGCAAGCATTTAACTTACTCGATTTCTTTTGATATTTCTTTCTTCTGCTTATTTATATCGTGTATTTTTCAAGTGTAATAAATGCAAGATTTACGCTGGGTGTCAATAAAATTTGTAAAGTCTTTATTGCAAACAGATTTGTTCCAACCTAGAGGATTTGTTGCCATATTTGTTAAAACAGAATCCAATCAGTAGACTTTTTAAAGATCTTGAATTACAAGTGATATTGGCTATTTATATGAAGTCTCACTATGGTCTACACATGGATCCAGAGTCTTAGAATCGTTGAGAGATCATTTAGTGGGCGATTTATTTGTTTTTATTTATTTGTAAGAAGAATTTTGGGTTTTTGGGAGAAAATTTAAAGTTGAAGGGATTTTAACATTAAAACGAGAGGATCTCGCTAAACATGTTTGTTGGTTAGTTATGAATCATAGGTCTTATATTTAAAGAGAGAGTCTCAGGCAGAATAAGTCCAATTAAATTGTAACTTTGTTTACTTAGTGAAGTGTTCATATGTTTAGGCGTAACCCTGCGGATATAGGTTGTTGTCGAACTGCGATACCAATATCTTGTTTTCATTTACTTTTATGTTTGATATAAACTTGTTACAATAAACTTAAACATAAACTTGGTAAAATATATATTTAATATTTTTAAAAATAATAAAAATTAAAAGGTATGGTTATATTTTTAACCTATTAATTATTTGAGGAGTTTTATTTTTATTGAAAATTTGTTTGAAGAGATTACTTAGGTTTGAAGCAAGCTTTGGGTGCCTTTCAGTGGTCTCCTTCAGAATGTCCATCTTGTCCTTCGAATGAATCAGGAGGAAAGGAAAACAAATCCTTACCTTCTCTTTGCCGATTGTGAATTAAGTATAATGGCTGATGTGATTGGGTCACACTCACGTGGAGGCACACATGACGTAATACGCGGCTCGTTCGGTCAAATTATAGAAAAGTGAGCCTTTCATCTACGTGTCAAGTAGGTAGATCTTGATGACACAAGATAACTACAAAATAGTCACAAAAAAAAAAAAAAAAGCATCTACAATAGTGAAAAAGTGAAACTTTATGATACCGAGGTAGGAAGGAAGGAAGGAAAAGAGGTACTTGCTTCTGCTATACGATTTTACGTATTGCAGCTTTTTACGTGTCTATTTTGGGGCCACCAAACAAAGTTTGTTGGCAAGAACTATTTGCCCACGTGCTCTTAATCATAAAATCTGTTTTTTTAATATTCATTTAAATTATACATTTTTATTTGTTTAATAGTATTCTCCATTATTGTATATTAATATTAATTATTTGCTTCTTTCGATGATGATGGTGATACATTGAGATGTTATTGCCAAAGAAAGACGGTGTGTAAAAAAAAGGTTGAAATGTGTCTCACGCACACCCGTAGAAGGGGCATTGGTGGTTTAGCTACCAATTTTGGTCAGCTTCAAGAAAACAAAGCCCAAAATTCTCTGCACAACTTCTCTTTATTACAGGGAAAAAAAAGAAAAAGAGTCAAATGCTAACATCACGAGAGTTGAATAGGTGGCATTCTTGTTGATAATTAAATGGTATTTAGTATTAAATTATATGGTTTATTTATCTTTCCAAAATAGATTAGCTTAACACCATGCCTTTTCTTATTCATCCTTACCAAATGCGCAACATGTTCAATGGAATATTCATTTTTCCTTAACAAGTCGAGGAATTTTTCTTTTCTTTATGAAACACCTTGACAAGTCGATTAGGACTTGGTTATATGTTGAGTTTATTATGAAGATGTAACCTACACAATCCAATAGGTGTTATATAATTATTTAGGTTCAAAATTGGCCAACAATATTCTCAAAAAAAAAAAAAAAAAAATCAAACTCACAATGGTGCAAACTCTCATGAATTGAATGAAAAGGGAAATTATAACAAATAGGCTAATTTTAATTCTTAATATTAGTAAATAGCAGTTTTAAAAAATATATATTAGTAAATAGTATTGTTATAATTGTTAACATCTAACTTTTACCCCTAGTTTTATTTATTGTTTTTCTTTTTTCCCATTCATTTTCTTTATCTCTTGACAAATCTCTCGCTATCCTCCTGCTTTTTCCCCCGCAACATGGACAAGCCGACTGCAGTAGCTACCGGAAGTGGTTTAGCATCGGAAGAGGCGGCGACACCTAGATCAGAACGGCAACAGCAAGAGTAGGCCTGGACGGCGACTGCGAGCTCAAACTCAGACGGTGATTCGATTTTCACAGAGGTTGCTGTCGATCTCTGCGTAAAGGCTAGTGAAGGCAACCAGACTAACTCGACTGAGTCCTGGATGACGAGAATGTCATTCAATAAATGAGGGTGTTTTAGTAATTCAATTAGTTAATAAATGTGCATTTATATTTTTTGGCCTTTTTATTTACTTTATTTTAAACTTGGCCTACTAATTATTGTTCTTCCACAGGTGGGGTCTGTTTTCGTCATTCTCCCGAATGAAAATAAATCCAAAAATCAAATAATGGACACATAAATTTATGGTAGATCATTGATAGCTCTATGAAATAGAGTTATATTATTACATATTTTGTGTTGAAAATGACTAAGCCTTAGAGTTTTATTTTAGTTTAATTAGTTTTTAGTATATGTAGGTTTAATTTTTTTTTTTTAATTTTTGGTGGTTAGATTCTTAATTAATTTTTATTAGGTTTTAAGTTTAGTTTGCCAAGTATTTTTAGGTAGTAAATTAGGTTTATTTATTTTTGCAGATGTGAGGAGAAAATGAGCAAAAAATTTGATGTAGACCCAAGAAGTCAAGGCCGTGGCCCTAAAAAGTTGAGGTTGTTGCATTGCAATCTAAGGGCAGCCTAATACTTCGACCATGGATTAGAGTGCCGTAGCGCTCACGCAATTATGAAGTTGCCTCCGAGTTGAGTGCCATGACGGTAGAATCCTGAGACTATAACTACCTTACCTACGTGGTCATTACTTATTTTAACATAAATGTAAACTTAAACATTTAATTATGAAGTACTGAAAGTTTGGAATAACTTTTTTTTTTCTCAAACGAATTCTTGTTATAGAATCCTTTACATAAAACCTGAAAGGAAATAGTAACCATTTCCCAAAACTTAATTTCATAATTCTAACATAATAATTAATTTTACGGATATGATGATATCGTAATAATAATAATTATGTTAAACATAATCATATTACATTTCTTGAAACTTTTCCTTTAAACATAAGGATAATCATTAACATTCTTTAAAAACATACTTAAAAGTTCTTGCAACTTCTATTGCAAATTAAGTTAAGACATTGCTCAACATTTGACTTTAAACAATCTCAAATCATTTCTTAAAATTCAATAAGAAACATAAACTGAATCATAGCTTAAAACTTAACTTTATAATTATATAAAACCTTTTGCAAAATAAATCTTAAAATTTTAAAAATATTTCTTAAAACTTTGATTTTCTTAAAACTTTGACTTTCTTGAACTTTGAAAACACTACATCAAATAGTAGGAAAACCTTTTCTTTGAGTAGTAGAAGCATACTATAGCGATATCTATATCAAATCTCCACCATTCGTAAGTCGCTCACCACTGCCCATCAATGTCGTTGATAGGTTTTCTTACCTACAACATGAACATACTTAAATAAGCTTTTGTTCAGCAAGTAAGAAGTCAATCTCGCAAAATATAATTAAAAAAAATCATTTTAATCAAAATATGCATAAACTATTTTATGCTGGCTTATCAACTTGTTTTATGCTTAATTATTTAAATTATAACTTATCTTGTTACTTAACATTCCTTATCTTATAAACTTGAGTGTTCGTACCAGCATCAATAATCATGAGATCATAAACATGATGCTTCCTTTGTGGAAGACTTGAGACCATTGAACATCAATACCTTAACTTTATTTGTGTACCTCACATCAAGGAGGTCATAACTTTTGCTTTGCTTGTGAACCTTACATCAAGGAGGCTAGTATGACACTTCATTTTTATCCTTATTTTACCTTCTTTTTATTTTTAGTGAACATATCAAATGCCATCACATTACATGCAAACTCATTTGCAAATCATAACTTGTACTCTAAAACTTATTGCATAACAAATGCAACATAAAACTTATAACTTAAGCCATAAAAATTTATGCATTTACGAAATGCAAACATACTTTAAACATAATTATTGCAAATATATCACAAATCAATACTGCGTTCATCGCGTAACATGTTCATACCAACACATGACATGACACATCATAACATAATAATTCAAATTATCATAACATAATAGCATGCCATAATATATACAGTGTGAAAATTCACTGATCATGCATTTTCATAAATTTTTATGAAAACATTTAAAACATTTTATTTAAAGACTGTTTATACTATAGGCAAGATTTCTACTTACCTAGACTCCGAGTTGAGCAGGTTCAGTTATATCTCGCTATATCTACAGTTGAGAAGCATCCTCTACAGTGCTCATCGAGCGACCATGAATGGTTATGAACGCTTCTTGGAGATCATACATTACTGAAAATGTCATTTGAGACTCCGTTATTGTAGTTTGAGTCGCTTCAATCTACGTGTAGCCAGTATCAGATGATTTACATCAGAGTGGAATTAGCTTAAACAAAGGGCACCATCACTTTTGGAGCATCGAAACGAGTCGGGAGGTAGTCTCGGATCATCGATCAAAGGTCTCGATCATAAAAACCCGATGTCGTCGTTGACCAACCATTGATCGGCGTTGACCAACATAGATCAGGCTCCATTGGTAGCTGAGCTCAGGCCTACCCCCACTAAATTAACCCTTCTGAGTCAAATAGTGGTGTTAATTTCACCTAATTTGGCTTCTAACATAGCAGATCAGACTCCATAATCTTGGCCAAAATTGGTGGCTTGGACGTTAGTGCTCTGACGATGGTGGACCAAAATTGGTCAAGGGCTTTTGCTACCCACTCCTTTTTGAGTATTTTCCCCCAATTAATTTAAGTTGAAGTTGTCGAATTCGAAGAAAATGCAACCATCTACGGTGGTGGCCAGCGATGTTCATGGAAGTCTGGCGAGGCAGTCTCCTTCAGTGAAATTAATCTAGGGAATTCACTGCCATTGATCCTTTGAGCATAGTGGTAAGGTCAATTGACCTCAATGGTGGTTGAAGTTGCGAAGTCGATGAGCTTCATGACGACTTCACGATGGCGGCGTTGACCTCCCATTAGCGATGGTTGTGGCGTACAATTGGGGATGGGGATAGCTTCCCTGTTCTCCTTTGATAATTTTTTCTTGATCAATTTTGAGGCAACATGGCCAGAATCACCATGATCGATGTTCATGTGATGGCGGTGGCAATGGTAGATTGGCAGAGCCTTTTGGTAGTGGTTGAGGTGCAACCAAGGGTGGGTTTTGTTCCTTTCGTCGTGTTAATTATGTAGGAACAAGAATCATATCGATCGGATGCCGGACGATGAAGATATCTCATCGAAAAGTTTTAGATTTTTCTACCACTTTGACTGGTGCATGTGGCTTCCTCCAGTAGAGTTTTGGGTGGCATAGTATACCGTTGGACTCAGCTCAACGAGAGCTTTTCATTTGTGTGCGAGGTGTAAAAAATAGACTCTGAAATCTTGATCAAAATTTAAGGAGAGAGAAAGTGTAGAGAGAGAAAGTAGAGAGAGAAAATGTCAAGAGAGAGAAATCTGATTTTTTTTTGTGGGAATTTTTTTACTGCATTTCCATGAATTTATAAACACTATTGCTGGTCTTTGATTTCTATACTGTATCGCGATCGGATTGATTAAATTTTGATCCACAAAATTGAAACTTCTATACACATAACTGTACTTTTTAAAACTGTAAAATTCTTGCTTTGTACTAAGCTCTAATCTTTTACTAAACTGATATTATATAGGAATTTTCACATAATCATAGTAAGTTGGGAAATTTCACTTTTATCACATAATTTCAATTTAAATATTCTAATTGAGATTCTTATAAATATCACTACTTTGGATCATGAATAGAGTCATTGAATCATAAACTTTTAGTTTAGCACATTAAATAATTATTTTTAATTATTTTAATGTACTATTATAACATTATATTGTTACATATCTCATAAATAAAGCACATAAATTTATGCATTCATAACGTTTCAAGTACTTAGCTGAGTAATTATGAAAAAATTCTTAATTAATCACATTTATTAATTGTTGGATTTTCCCTGTTGTTACAGAGATCGTGGAATTGGTTTGAGTTTCCCAAAAACAAAAGAACTACGAGTTTTCTTAAAGTTGTACAATTCTAAAAATCTATAAATAGCTCCTCTTAGGATTGTTTAGAAGAGCTTTTGGCACAAGTTGTAGGAAAAGATTGAAGGCAACTTAAAGAGCAACCACATTCAAGATTTCTTCTTCTTCTTCTTCTTCTTCCTCTTCCTCTTCCTCTTCCTCCTCCTCCTCCTCCTCCTCTTCTTTTTGAGTTAGGTTTATAATTAAATATGGATAATATTGTTCTGATGTTTGTATTTTCAATTATGAACTAAATTTTTTCTAGGGCTACAAGTGTAGTTGAATATTTGATATCCAATTTTATTTTCTTTCAAAGAATTAATTTCTATAAAAGCTTTTTATCCATGATTTTACTATTCTAATGGATTTAAATATCTAATCAATATTTGAATTATTTGTAAAACTTAGATTGAAATCCAAAAAAGTGATTTTAGGGAATAGCTTCAAGTAAAATTAACCATGAGATGCATGCGACATCGAATGATAGTAGTATAACCTACATAAACAACTGAGAGAGCAATAGATCGTAATGAGTCTTTAGAGTGGCAGAATTTATATTGAGCAATAGTGGGTTTACATGCTATAGATATTTTTAATATCATCCCAAGGAAAAGATCAAATAAATTAAGTTTTTTTTGGTTTTTACACATGAATAAGAGACGATGTTACTTAATAATGGATTAAAATTGGCTTTTGTATGCTCTATTGTTCATATATTACTGAATTTCCCTTAATTTACCTTTAGTTTTATTTTCTTTTGTTTTTATTAGTTTTGGATAGTTTCATTATTCCCTCTTAATATAATTTGTCTAAATAAAATTAAAATTATTATAATTTCAATAATTGCTAATTTAAGGCTTATGAGAATGATTCATTATTCTATACTTTATTACTTGATACGATTTATGTACTTGTGAAAATACACATTTCATTCTGTTTAAGAGTTGTGTTCAACGTAGGAGGAGGAGAGAATTCACTCTTTTACCAATTAAAAATTTCAATTAATGCTTATTTTTGTCTTGCCTTCGATAGCCTTGTTCACGTGAGTTGGCACGTGCTAGTTGAATGCCTCTCCCAGTTTGGCTTGCCTTGTTATTTGACCAAGGCCTTTGGGATGTCAAGGCTACGAAAACAAATAACTTTTAACAAGAGAAAATCTTATATCCTGTTACTCACTTTTGGTCATTAATTTTTCTAATACAACTATATATATATATATATATATATTTATATTTGTGGTACAACTATGTATACTAAGATATCATAATTTACAATATAGTTTAAAAATTTGCTTCAAATTTAAATTCCTGATCATCACAAAATGTAGAGATTTTTTTGATATACCATTTTAACCCTTGAAACAAAGATGATTTGTTGTATGCTAAGTATTCAAGAACGATATATTTGATTTTTTTTTTCTATTGTATTACTTTTTTATTTTGAAATGAACAATTTTTATGAAAATTTCTCTCATTTTTCTCATGACCAAGATTTGAATTAAAGTGGTTTTCATAATAGGAGTTAGGAACAATATGCAATGATGGAGCTAAAATATTTTTCAGGTGAATTTAAAATTTTGAACTAAAATTACGGTGTAACTATATTTTTAAAATTTTTCTCTCTTTTGACCTTTGTTTTATCAATGTATTTTTTTTCTTTCTTTTCCATTCATCTTTTGAATGAACTAAAATTTTAAAATCTTTATTTTTAAAATCTCGTCCCAAAATATAAGTTAACATAGTAATATAGTTAGTTTTTAAACTATTCGAGATTTTAAGTTTTGAATATAAATATACTTAAAGTCAAAAACTTCCATGTGCAATTGAATTTTTTTTTTTTGAATTCTAAAAAAGTATTGCATTTTAAAAGGCTTTCGGGGGTGAATAGTAAAAAACAAAAACAACACAAAATCTTTTGGGATATTTACATAAATGCTATTTTTTTAAACTCAATTATTATTTATGCCATAGAATTTGAAAAATTCTTATGCTACAAACTTGATACATGTCCCTAATAACTCTATAAAATAGAGTTACTCTAACTCTTAAGATTTTATGTTTATTTTATTTAATTTTGTTTTATCTTATTTTATTGTGTTAAATTAGATTTTATTTGTTTTATCTTATTTTTATTAGTATTAAATTAGATGATGTAGATAATCACAAATCCCTGCACTATGATTGGTTGAATTTTGGAGATCAATCTCCTTATGGTTGGCACCACAAATAGGATAAGGAGAGAGAAATTTATCTCTTAATCCTGGTAGACTTCTGACTCCTACTGCTTATATAAATAGAGACTTAGGTCTTCATTTATTCTTATACTGCCTTAGTTCAAATTAGAGAGAAGAGCTTGATTATTCATCTTTAGTAATCCTAGTTCTTAAGCACTTGAGTGGTTGGAAAGAGTATAGTTGTGGTGAAGATTTGCTAAGTTTTGTGCCCACATACACAACGATATGAAGGATAAGAATATCATTGAAGATCTGATGGTAGAGATTTGTTCTTTTGATGGTAGAGATTCGTTCTTGAAGAATTGTTTACTTAGAAGTGCCGTTTCCAGTCTCTAAATGATACGTTAAATTATATTTAATTTATCATTTATAGCACCATGAATTAGTTTCTTGGGTGATTCATAAAAATTTTAAAAATTTTAAATTTTCGTTGCATCATCTGATTTTTCCAATATCGGACCATCTTAGAAAAATTAGAGAGAGGTTTGGTCCCCCAAAATTGAGAGTCGGGAAGAAATATCAAAGCAATTTTTGTTAAGTTCTTAGTTTTATTTTAGGTTTAGAATTTTGTTTTCAATAAATTCAAGGAAGAAGACAACTTCAAGATCAAGAGGAGAAAATATATTGAAGATTGCAGCAAGCTTGGAGAATTGTGACACCTCTGCATGAGTTTTTTTTTTTTTTAATTTATCTTTGTATTTTTGTGAATTAAGATGTTGGAATCCTTGTTTTGTGTTTAATGCCATGTCTTTGATTGTTTAATTTAATTTTTAGAGGTTTTCCATAAGTTTCTTTTTGTTATACTATTCTTAATGCTTCTAATTTATAGGCCATGAATTGAATGATTTGATATTTAGAATTTTGCACTTGAGAGAGGAAATTTTAGATATGATTTTATATAATAAGAAATAGGATTTTATAGAATTCGACACGTACATCACCCAAAATGTTTCTTTAGAAGCCAACGTTTATAGTATAGAAAGGTTGTTATATCTACAGGAAAGTGGGCCTTTAAAAGATTGAAAATTTTTAGGTTAAAGTGGAAGGGGATTTTTCATAACAAAACTTAAAAAAAATCTTATTTTTGAGAATTTTAAAATAAGATTTTAAAATATAAAATTAAAACAATGAAGCTTTGATAATCTCTTGCATATTTTGTAACTGATATGAGATTTTAACTCTAAATAAATTATTATAAAAAATAGTTGATTTATTCTATATTTTCTCATTAATTGCAAGAACTTTTATTATTTCTATAAGTCAACCTAAAGTGATAACATAGCAAGTTATAATGCAGTAAGAGTTTTCCAATAAAATGTAGCAAAATAATCATCTCTCACTAATGATTTGGTACACTAATTATGAAATTATAACCATTGTCACTATAATTATAAATAACATAATTTTGAGATAGAAAAAATAATAACAAATCAAAATTATTATATTTTAATAGAATAAGTTTTTGTGTTAATTTTGACAGAACTTCATTTTGTTAAATGGTTTAAGAATACATTATGTCATCCTCTATCAACAATAAATCAAGAGTTACTAAACATTTACTGTACCAATTTATGTCTATAATGCAGCAAAAACTCAACTTAATAAACAAGCATGATTTCAATATTATTAATATTAATTATGTAACATAATTAAATTGCATAAAGAAAGCATGACTGAATTATGCAAGAATTGGGTAATATAACAATATTAACAATAATTATAAAAAATATAGAAATATAATATATTTTATAAAAATATAAGCATTATAAAATAGATGTAATACCCTAATAGCATCTCCTCATAAAAGGAGGAACTGTTAAGCTTTTAGCTTAGCAGTTGAAAAAGGGGAAGAAATGGAGACCACAAGGTTGTGTGACGCCTCAAGAGGGAAGGGGAGGGGACGACAAGGTATTTATAGTGAAAGAATTTCACTATTTAAAATTATTTTAATAATTTATATATTATTTTATTATTTAATCTATTTATTTATTTCTTTTTTTTTTTTCTGTTGTCGCTGAGCAAATCAGCGTTACTGATTTAATTTTTCTCCACATGAGACAACTGGAGAGTGTGTAAGTTGAGCTTCAGGATTCGCTGCTTCGTCCATACCAGTCAGATGATTTGTAGCTTTCGAATGCAACTGACTGAAGCTGTAGCTGAGATCAAGTCTTTGTGGAGAAAAGTAAACGTACGCCTCTAGATTGTTGGATTGCTCAACACATGCTGATCGGACGGCAAATGAAACTCGCACACGTGGAAATGACCTCACGCAATTTGAAGCTGGTTCTAGAGATAGGCTTGACACGTGGTAGGTGATCGGACGACTAAAGGTGATTCAGGGGCTTGATTCGATGGCCCAAAAGCTGCCACACGTCTTTTTAATTTTTAATTTCTTTTTGATTTCTTGTGTGTTTGAGGTCTTTTTTCCCCTTCTAGTACTGTTTTGCTCTGTTTTTCCTCTAGATTTTAAATCTAATATTAACAAACACATAAAATTAATTATTTTACACACAGAATATTTACAATAATTATTAAAAATGTTTATTGCATAATAAAACACACAAAAATAATTACAAACTTTTAAAATTCTAGTATCTTTTGGTTTGACATAAATATGATTTTTAGGACTCGAGAATATTTTTAGAAATTACAAAAAATACAATAGAACATATTTACAAACTAAAAACTTATTTACAAACACTTTAAGACAAAATAAAATCACACTACATTAGTTTTATAATTTTAATTATTTACAAACTAAACACATATTTAACATATCGAAACGACTCTAAAAATGAATAAGAATATTATTAAACATAAAAGCATACTAAAACATAATATTAGACATATTTACACACTAAGATACTAAAATACTAATTAACACAAAAATGCTATTAATTATACGATTTAATGAAAAATAAAAGTATAAATAAATAAGTTTATCCTTAAAAAATGTATACTTTTACAATCTCATCACACCCCCAACTAGATTATTATTAGTTCCTAGCAATTAAAGTGATAAAATTTTGTAATAATTTACAAAATATTCACACAATACAAACCACTTAGCTTAAATTTGACTCATCTAACTAAATAGGCTAACAAAACAAGAATTTTATTTAAACAATTTATATGCTATTCAACAAAATGTAAATAAGCCAACCTTAGTTCAAAAAGTGGTAATGAATAATTATGAAGATTCATAAAAAAACAAAGAATAAAATTGTAATGATATTTTACTTTAAATTACACATGCAGGCAATAACACTTCAAATTATAAATTAGAACAATTAAAGAGTAGAAATATAAAATAGAAATAGAAACAAACCTTACAACAACTATAGATAGAGTAATATTTGGTTCCCTTAAGCTTTCTCTGTAACCTATTTAACAAGCTCTAGGTTAGTAACTCCCAGACCAATTGGCCTAAGATATTAGGTATTGAAGTACCCCTTAGAGCTTACTTACTCGAGTTAAAGTGGCTATGAAACCAAACTTAGCTAACTTTATTCATTAGTTTACATAATTAAACTTTTTATTTTTTTACACTTTCTTTTTATCTCCTTTTATTTTTTAATTAATTAGTTAATTAATTTTGAAAATGTTATTACCTTTAATTGTTTATGTATACAAAATAACAAAACTCAAATATTCATAGCTTTGACTTGCCACTTTAATTAAGCATTACAGTGCGTGTGTGAGAATGGCTTACAAACACTTTGAAAAATAAACATATAAAAATATTAAATAAAACTGAAGTTTCGAGAGTCCATAAAGTTAAAAATTCAAAGAATAGAAAATGACATTATATTAATATGAAATTCAGAAATCAAAACAAAATAATAACACATTCATTACTGAAAACCTATATTTATAAAACACTATTTTTGGAAATTTTTTTGAATTTTATGACTCACAAAAATGAAAATTTTTTTCAAAACACTCAAAATCTTGAGCAAGAACCAAAAAAGTTGAGCAAAAATCGAAAACTCTTAGTGCAATTTGAGACAGCAGTGATGTACAACCCTCTCTCTCCAACCTAAATTGTACATTGTCCTTAATGCATAAAAAGAATTACAAGAGCAAAAGAATATTGCCTGAATCAGCATAACTGTAGAGATGATTAGTAGCAAACATAACAAACCAAACTAAAACAAACTAAAATAAACATACAACAATATATTACAAACTAGGTCTTTTAAAGTTAGATTTCTAAGACCTTATTTTTTTGTTTGAAAATTAAAATCACTTTTCAAATTCTTCAAAGCTTGTTTCAAGAGGCCACAAATATAGAATACTTACTAATCACAATGACTATATCCTCCTTAATCTCATCTATCTTAAATGAATTATTAATTAATTTAATTTCAAAGATTTTTTTTCTCTTTGTTTAAATGTGAGACAAAAGTGCACATTTTTTATTGAAAATTTATTTGAAAATCCAAACAAATTGCATTTACAAAATCAAACCTATTAGAATGCATCTTGAGAGAAAGTTGAAGACAGTTTAACACCGTAACTCATCAATTCTAAAAAAATTTAATTAATAGCCTTCATTTTAAGTTTTCAAAATAATCTCAACATTTTTCTAAAAGAAAATCAAAATAGCACACAACGATACTCAAAAATATAATATAAAATATATTACAAATAAGAGAAGGAAAAGATATTACTTTAAACGTGTTTTCTCATCATTTGATGCTCTAAATTCAACAAATCTTTCTTCTAACTATGCTCTTAGTGAACAGTTGTCAAAGGGCGACTTCCTCCCATGGTACGTGTCGAAGGACATTACATACGAGTCTTTTGTGAACATGTCCTCAAGATTGGCAATTTACATGTCCTTAAGATTGAAAAATATGGAATATTTAAACTTCTAGAACTTGGACTCATTTTATATTCTTGATAAGTCCATAAAAATGATGCTAGAGGTGGTGATAAGATACTAGCCATATAGGATTTTTGTAAGAATGGTCTTCGGTGAACTTTTGTAGCAAGTGAGGTTAAGAACCTGGGATTAAGGTAATGGTTGTTCCTTTTCTATAGCTAAGTCTTCTTTTTCTTCCTCACATTCCTCTCCTAACGTTTGTTCTTCAAGATAGATGGGTTCTAAATTTTCTTCTTTTTCCAACACACCATTCATGGATTCAAAATTTTTTCTTAGGATTTCTAAACTCTCTTTATTTGAAGTTTCTAATGAATTTTGTAGTTCAAAAGTTGACTCCAAAATTTCAAGTTCAATTTTAGGCCAAGGTTCCAAAAAGGTTGAATTGTTCCCTCAACCTAAGCCAATTTCAAACTATTCAAACTCTAATAATCATACTCGGCTATATCTTTCAACATATAATAGGCTTCATCTATAGGTAATTGGTAAAAAGTGATAGATCTATCTTTTCTTTCTACCCAATTTCTAGTTTCAAGACGTAATTCATCTATGAAACTTTTAACAAATATTCCCTAGAAAGACCATAGTGAGGGTACCTATCTAGCAAGTTTTTATATCTCACCAAGCACTATAAAATAATTCCAAGTGTCTTTGAGAAAAAATTGCAACAAATTGTCGCTGAATTTCCCAAAACATTTTTTTTTTAATTTTTTTTATTTTTAAAATTTTATAAAGAAAAATTTTTAAGCTGAATAATGCTAGATTAATCGGATTCCTAGATTGTTGGGGGTTCAGAATAGACACACTTAGAATTCTTAACTTTCTTAGGCAAGGGCTTTAGCCTTGTGTTCATCAGATCGAGTCCTAACGGTAGGCCTTTTTAACAAAATCCAATAAATTTGTGATTATCCAAACTTACAAAAAAAAAAAAAAAAAAGACAAGATGCCAAGCTTTTTTTTTATCCAAAGCGAATAAAATGGTGTGTGAAAAGCATCTGTCTTTTTTTTTTAATTTTTAAATTTTTTATTTTTTGAATAATAAACATACTAATTAAAACATGCAAATAATTAAAGTAATACTTACATAGGATAGGGATAGATCACATACCTGTTTCTTGCTTAATTTAGCGATTTAACAAAGTAATGGCACCTCATTGGTAACGGCGCCAAATTTTTTTGTATATCACCTAAAATGTTTCTTTAAAAGTAGATGTGTGTTGTATAGAAAGGTTGTCATATCTATAAGGAGGTGGGTTTTTGAAAGAATAAAAATTTTTAGTTTAAAGTAGAAAGGGATTTTTCAAAACAAAACTTAAAAGAAAATAATTATTTTTGAGAATTTTAAAATAAGAGTTTAAAACATAAAATTAAAACGGTGAAGCTTTAAAAATCCCTTGTATGTTATAAAATTTTAACTCTATATAAATTATTATTTAAAACATTTGATTTATTATATCTTTTCTTATTAATTGCAAGCACTTTTACTATTTCTATAACTCAACCAAAAGCGACAATATAACAAGCTATAATATAGTAAAGGTTTTCCTATAACAAATACCAACATAACCATCTCTCACTAATAATTTGGTGTACCAATCATGAAAATTATAATCACTCTCACTACAATTATAAATAACATAACTTTGAGATAGAAAAGATAATAATAAATTAAAACTATTATATTTTAATAGAATAAATTTTTGCATTAATTTCGTCAAAATCCTATTTTATTAAATGGTTTAAGAATACTCTATGTCATCTTCTGTCGACAATAAATCAAGAGTTACTAAGCATTTATTGTGCCAGTTCATGTCTATAATGCAACAAATAAACAATCATGATTTCAGTATTATTAATATTAATTATGCAACACAATTAAATTACATAAAAGAAGCACGACTAAATTTTTGCAATAATTGGGTTGCATAACATTATTAAAAATAATTATTAAAAACATAGAAATATAATTTATTTCATAAAAATATAAGCATTACAAAACATATATAGAGTTAAAATTCATACTAGAGTACTATGCATACAAGATCTCTACCTCGCTAGACTCTCTACACTAATTTAGGCATTTTTTATTTTTTTTAGTGGGCCTAGAGGAATGCCCTAGCAGCGTCTCTTCCTGTCACGCACTAGAATACGGGTGGTGACATGGCAGTTGATTAGTTTGATTTAATTGAGTTTTTGTTACAAATTTTAAATTAAAGGAATTAATTAATGATATTAAAATGCGATACAATTTAAAACTTTTGATCAATTATTAAAAAAAGTAAAAACGTATAAGAAGGAAATAAAAAAAAATAATAAAGAGGGCAAGGAGGGTACATGTTGCGTCCTATCGGTCCACAACGTGTGCACACATATGGTATCATCAATAATTATTACAGTCATAGTCCAACATGAAAAATAAAATTTAAATAATACATGCCTTGAATTACTACAGCTACTAACCTACTCTAGATCCTCTATTGCTCGCGAGTCTGGGTAATGGACTCTTCTTCAGTCTTAAGTTGGATTCCACCTAGAGGGGGAAAAGTTTGAAAACAAGTAAAAAGTGAGCGAAAGGCTCAATAGGACCATGGTTTTAAAAACTTTAATTCTAAATATAAATTTCATGTCCAAAGATATTGTGAAAAAATTAGAAACATGAACAAACATATTAAATTCATTCAATCAAGTCTTATAAAAAAATTGTTCATTCAGAAAGTACTTTTTCTTTTCTTTTCTAGGCAAACCATAATATCCACCACCAACGTGGCCCAGCTAGGTTTTAGGACCTGCCTCCAAGGTTGCACGCTACATAACCCGATCTCTGATATAGCATCATGCCATATATATATATATCTTTTTATAATTATTAAAATCTCATCTTTCCAAGTATGACCATTTATATTCATTATGTAGTTTATTATGAAAAACACCTTATCCTACTGTTCATAAAAATGACCAATAAAAATCCCTTTTCTCAATCCATGATTAAAAACATTTGATAGAGATCCTCTTTCAATCAGTCATTGAAAACATTTTGATAAAAATCCTTTTGAGGCCAAAATCTTTTAAAAACTTGGCTACCAAGAAAGGGGTAGTGGTCCTACCTCAACATCCTGCATTGTGACTTAGCACCATAGTCTTGCTCTGGTATACGTTAGCTCTACAGAACCACAAACGACTTTAAACATAAACTAAGCTCATCAATTTCTAGCTTAGCATATTTCACATTCCTAACCTATCTCATGGTGTCCTAGTGTGCCATTTAGTTCACAAAATCATACTATAAAGTTTAAATTCTCAATCAAGGTTTAAAACATTAAAAACGGGTGAAAATGACAAAATTTTCATGAAGTTCGGTCAGCCTATAGGTCTCCTTGGTTTGACATGCCAAACTGCGTAGTTCGGCCTACTGGCAAACCAGGTCCGGTCGGCTAAACTTTTTCAGGTTTGGCTTGCCGGTCTTATGAATCCAGCTTGCCAAACTTATGAATCCGGCTTGCCGAACATGAAGTTCAGCCTGCTGAATTAGGAAATTCTAGAATTTTTCAAAACCTGAACCTCGGCCTCTCGAGCTCAATTCTCAATTTCAACATATTTTGCTCAATTTCTAGGCATGAAAAACACTTATAGATGATAGGAAAGCATAATAAAACATTCCTAAACTAGTTTAAATAGGATTTGCATAGAAAAATCCAATAAAATCCAAAAATAGAAAAATGGAGGAAAAATGAAAAATCTTGATTCAAATTCATTTTTCTTCAAACTAAGCTTAGATTCTAGTTACTTTAAGTTTATCTAACTTAGATTAAAGGTTTTCTAAGCTTATATGAACTTAGATTTCAAAATACAAGAAAAATTGAAAAAGTTTTGAAATTTTAAACACCAACCTTGATTCAATCTTTGAATCGAGTTTGTGGTTGTTAAATCATGTTCTTGAGCTTTTAATCCTTTGAAAACCGAAGCTTGGCTTGATTTTTAATTCAAAAATTTAAGAAAAGAAGAAAGAGAAAGGGAGATAGGGAGAGTGAGAAAAGAAAGAGAGGAAGAGAGAGAGAGCGTGAAAGAGTGAGGGAAAAAGAGATAGAGAGAGTTTCAATAGATGGGAGTAAAACCAACACGAGAAACCTGTGTGCAATACACAGTTTTCAAACAGGATGTGTTTGGTATTTAACAAATAGTTTTGTTTCAAAAATTCAAAATAACAAATTTAAATGATCAAATTAATTTAAAAGTCAAATTTATTAAGACATCATTGCAAAATATTTAGACTAGGCTTGAATTATAATTTGGCACACTACCCCACCATTTTGCATACTAAAACCACTTAATTAATTTTTGGGGCGTTATAGCTCTCCACCCCTAAATGAAATTTCATCCTCGAAATTCAAAAACCAACTTAAGGATAAAATAAATGCATATATGACTCCCACATGATTAACCTTGATTTCCAGGTTGTCTTATCAACCCTGTGGTGCTACCACACCACATCCATTAACGGAATCTCATAGTGCCTTAAGTCTATCTCTTTTTGGTCGAGAATCTAAGCCAGCACCTCTTAGTTGATCATGTCTTTTCGAATTTACACATTACGAATCGAGACGATCTTGCTTGGCTTAAGCGAACATTCTAAAGCACCGACATGTTGAATACGACATGAACATGAGAGACTTTGGGAGGAAGATCAAGTCAATAAATGATCACTCTGATGCATTGGGAATCTCAAACAACTTGACATACCTCGATGCATTTTCCCCTCGCACACCAAAATGCAAAACTCACTTACACAGTGAAGCCTTTAAGAGAACGGAATCCTTTACTACGAATTCTAAGGATCAACATCTCTTTGGGTCCCGAAATGATCCAACCTTTTGGTTCTACCTGACCTACTAGCGATCGACACAGCTATCCACATGGTGCTTCGAACGGTATCATCCTGATGCCTACATGATAGTGATTGTTGTACATGACTCTGCCAGACGCAAATATCATTTCCAATTCCTGCTAAAATCCAATACACATGCATGCTATGTGCCTCTAAAAATTTGAATACCTCGAGCAAAATGCCTATCGGTCTGAGAATGAAAAGTCATGCTAGAACCCAAGTCTGTGCCCAAAGCTTCATGAGAGCTCTTCCAAAAACTCGTTGCTAACACCAGGACCTAATGGGAATAAAATGCATCAATTTCGTCGACTTGACAATGACGACCCAAATCGTATCACGTCCTTGCTCCGTCCTCGACAACCTAGAGAAGAAATCTGCCATGACATGCTCTCATGCTGAAGTTGACTAGCAAGCTTTTCATGCTTGGCCACCACCTGCAGACAAATCACGCTCTTGGACATGTATGTTTAAACATCTTTCTTTAGGCTTTTCCACCAGTACTGCCCCTGAAAATGGGATGCATCTTCATGCTTCCTGAATGAATGGCAAACTGAAACTTGTGAGCTTTACTCATCAAGGCTTTCATCACTCCATCGACTGCAGACACTGCCAGATGTTCCCTGAGGCTACAACGATCCACTAGTAGGAAAACCTTCGGTCTTCAAACTGCTCTTGGTCCGCATTTGCATCCACGCTCTCTAAAGATGTTGGTCTTGCCACTAATTTTGCCTCACCATTCAAACAATTGCTAAAATAGAATCCCTGAAATACGCCGATGCCTAATCGAAGTCTTCATGGTATTACGGCCCATTCTTGCTCAGGGTAGCGTCTCTCGCCAGTCCTTAGTCCCAGATATGTGCAAATCTCCTAAGACCTCCTACTGAGCATGTCTACAACCATGATGGCCTTATCTAAATGACACTGCAATTAGATATCCTCGTCCTTTATACATTTCACCTACCATTGCTGCCTCAAATTCGAATCTCTCAAGTGAACAAATACCTTGAGCCCCTATGATGTGAGAATACCTAAAATATCACTTCAACAAATGGCTTCTTTAGATCCCTCAAAGCGTAAATCACTACGATGAGCTTTATATCATGAGAAGGGAAGTCCTACTCACGAGGCTTTTATTATTGCAATCTGTAAGTCACAACTCGTCCATGCCACATCAACACACATCCAAGCCTTTGTCTTATTGCAGCGGTTCTCATAAAACTTGTCACTATTTGCTGTAGCCCGTGTAGAAGTGGTAGTCAACCGATCTCTCAACTATTGGAATGTGCATCTACATCCCTCGTCCCATTCACACCTATCACTTGTCCCTATCAACTGCTGCAATGGAGCTGCTACCTTTGAGGAAACCCTTTGTGAACTTTTCTACAGTACCTGACAAGTCCTAAAAAGCAATGAATCTTGGCCGCGATCTTTAGTCATCCCTGCTGTACTGTAGCCTCAATCTTAGACAAATCTACTGAGACACCTTACTCAAAATGATAGGCTTCAAACTCGACCTTCTAGGCATGTAGCTGGTGCTTCTAGATTGTAGATCTACTCTCCAAAAATATCGAGAACTTCGTAGCTGGTCAAATAACTCATCGATCCTAGGCCTTGGATATTAGTTCTTCACGGTGACCTGATTCAGCTGTCGATAACCAATGCGCAACCGAAGCATACCATTGTGCCTCTTGGCAAACGAGACTGATGTATCTTACGCGATCCTGAATATATCATTTACCTGTAAGTTCTTGAAGCTGTTTCCTTAATTCTCTCATTCCTGCTAGCGCCAAATGACACGGTGGTACGAAAATCGAAACGGTCCTCAAGAATAACTTGATACTAACTTAATCCTCCCAATGCGATGCTAATCACGATAACCCATCGGGGAAGACGTCCTCGTACTCATTAGTTACTGATGTTGCTACATTTCTTCCTACCGCATTAGATTCCTCCCCTAGATCTAAGAGAAACATATATATATATATATATATGTGTGTATTGATATATGGCATGCTAGGTTTTCCTTGTACACCTAGACATATTTTCATGAGTTACTCACCCATTACTCGATCATTACCACCCTGATAAATGATCATCGTCCCCCTATCGATCCCTAGGGTTACCTGTTTAGTGCGACAACTATAGTTGCACATTCCTAGACTACCCGCCCATTCCTAAGATCAATTATAAGTACTTATGGGGATCATAACCAATTACTTTTCAAAGTCCCATCCCTAATCATTACCTCATAAGGTTTACACCTATAGTTCACACACACACACACCCGCTCCAAGGGTGAGGTATTTACTAAGGGTTCATCAAATTCCTATATTTCAACTTCCAAGGCATGTAAAAATGAACTCAAAACAAGAGAATGAATGGCACCACTATCAAAGAAAACCAAGGCTAAAGACTAAGAAATTGGAATCATACTATCAACCATCACGTCATTTGTTTGAGTATCCGAACTCCCTAAAGTTACTATGCGAACTCGAACTGGAGCCTCTTTCTTTTCCTTTGCTAGTGTTGCTATGTCCTGGGTTCACCGGCTGATACTGCTATGGAGGAAACTGATGAAGTTGAATTGAAGAAGTTGTTGAGGTGGAGATAAAGACTGAGGTTGAGGCTGACAGCTTGCACCTTCTTCGGTCTGAGATTCTTATCGAGCGTTTCTTACTAGAGAGCTCTTCCCGATGCGTCCCGGCTGTTGCAGAAATGGCAAGGGTTGCTTCATCTGTGGCTGGATAATCTGCTACTTCTATTGCTACGCTACCATGCCGATTCTTTACCTAAGCTTAATGATCGTTACCTCTCCCATTTCTCCGCTAGGGTCCTCCTAATGTTCTCGCCCGATCCCCGTAGTCGTAAGCATGATCTACTCCTACCAATAAAGCTGACAACTCTAACCTACTAGAATTTCAAAGTTGCAAGACCACCAGTTGTCGTTGAATGAATGCCTTAAGCCTTTCCTAGAACTTAATAGACTTTTCGCATTCAGATACCATGACAAACGGAGCAAACTTGGCTAACTCATCAAACTTAACCTCGTGTCCCTAAACTATCTTATCACCCTATTCCAACCAATAAAATCTGACGATCCTTTGGTCTTTGCATCCCTACAGAAATGACGCTCACAGAACAATTCCTTAAATCTTTCCCCACTAATGCTGCCACCATTCTCTAGATGCTTCGCTTACTTTTATATGTGTCAGCACTGCCTGTCAACTTACAAACCACAAATTCCACTTGACACACTACCGGTACACCAAGGGTGTCCAACCATTTTACTACTAAGTCTAACCAGTTTTCAGCCACCTGTAGACCCTCATTTTCCATCGAAAGTTGGGATAAGCACACACCTAAGCTCCTTAAGGCACTCATGCTCGTGACTTGTCTCAGAAATTTTGGGCCTAACCCTTGTTGCCATTTGTCAAAAAGTAGCAAATAATACCCCTATCATCAATTCCTCGATCATGGGACTTACGTTAGCCACAGCTGGCTGACACTCAGGTGCCATTCTCTCTCAATTCTAAAGACAAAATTGGACTGTCAGAGGCTTTTTACTGTTGTACTTATGTGTGCACAAGTCTCAAGGTTCATAACCTTGCACTTTGATACCATTCTCTCACACCTCAGAGTACGAGTGGTGACGTGGTGGTTGATTAGACTGATTTAATTGAGTTTTGGTTAAAAATTTTCAAGTAAAGGAATTAAATTATTATATTAAAATGCGATACAATTTAAAACTTTTGATCAATTATTAAAAATAGTAAAAACATATAAGAAGGAAATAAAAAGAAATAAAATAATAGAGAGGGCAAGGAGGGTACGTGTTGGGTACCACCAGCCTACAACATGTGCACACACATGGTATCAGCAATAATTATTATAGTCACAATCTAACAAGAAAAATAAAATTTAAATAATACATGCCTTGAATTATTATAGCTACTAACCTACTCTAGATCCTCTATTGCTCGCGAGTCCGGGTAATGGACTCTCTGTCGGTCCGAAGCTGGATTCCACATAGAGAGGGAAAAGTTCGAAAGCAAGTAAAAAGTTAGCAAAAGGCTCAGTAGGACTAAGGTTTTAAAAACTTTAATTCTAAATATAAATTTCATGTCTGAAAATATTTTGTAACAATTTCAGAAAGATGAACAAACATATTAAATTCATTCAAACAAGTCTTATTAAAAAATTGTTCATTCATAAGTACCTTTTTTTTCTAGGCAAATCATAATATCCACCACCGAAGTGGCCCAGCTAGGTTTCAGTACCTGCCCGCAAGGTCGCATGCTATACGACCCGATCTTTGATATGGCATTATGCCCATATATATATATATTGTTCTATAATTATTAAAATCTCATTTTACCAAGTATGACCATTTGCATTTATTATGTAGTTTATTATGAAAAACACCTTATCCTACTATTCATGAAAATGACCAATAAAAATCCCTTTTCTCAATCCGTCATTGAAAACATTTCATAAAAATCCTCTTTCAATCAGTCATTGAAAATATTTTGATAAAAATCCTTTTGAGGCCAAAATCTTTTATAAACTTGGCTACCAAGAAAGGGGTAAAAGTCCTACCTCAACATCTTGCATCGTGACTTAGCACCGCAGTCCCGCTCTACTATACGTTTATTCCACAGAACCACGAACGACCTTAAACATAAGCTAAGCTCATCAATTTCTAGCTTAGGATATTTCACATTACTAACCTATCTCATGGTGTCCTAGTGTGCCATTTAGTTCAGAAAGTCATACTACAAAGTTTAAATTCTCAATTAGAGTTTAAAATAGTAAAAATGGGTGAAAACGATAAATTTTTCATGAAGTTCTATCGGCCTACCGGTCGCCCTAGTTCGGCCTATCAAACTATGCAGTTCGGCCTTCCAGCAAACCAAGTTAGGTCAGCCAAATTTTTCCAAGTTTAGCCTGCCAGTCATATGAATTCGGCTTACAAAACTCATGAATCCGACCTACCAAACATGAAGTTTAGCTTGTCGAATTAAGAAATTCTAGAATTTTCTAGAACCCGAGCCTCAGCCTTTTAAGCTCAATTCTCAATTTCAACCTATTTTTCTAAATTCCTAGACATGAAAAACACTCATAGATGATAGGAAAAGCATAATAAAACATTTCTAAGCTAGTTTAAATAGGATTTACATAGAAAAATCCAATAAAATTCAAAAATAGAAAAATAGAGGAAAAATGAAAAATCTTGATTCAAATATGTTTTTCTTCAAACTAAGCTTAGATTCTAGTTACTTTAAGTTTCTCTAACTTAGATTAAAGGTTTTCTAAGCTTATATGAACTTAGATTTCAAAATACAAGAGAAATTAAAAAATTAAAAAAGTTTTAAAATTTAAAAAACTAACCTTGATTCAATCCTTGAATCGAGTTTATGGTTGTTAAATCATGTTCCCGAGACTTCAATCCTCTAAAAACTAAAGCTTCGCTTGATTTTTGATTCAAAAATTTAAGAAAAGAAGAGAGAGAAAGGGAGGCAGGGAGAGTGAGACGAAAGAGAAAGGAAGAGTAAGAGAGCATGAAAGAGTGAGGCAAAAGGAGAGAGAGAGAGTTTAAATAGAGGAGAGTAAACCAACATGAGAAACCTGTGTGCAATACACAGTTTTCGAACGGGATGTGTTTAGTATTTGACAAATAGTTTTGTTTAAAAAATTCAAAATAACAAATTAAAATGATCAAATTAATTTAAAAGTTAAATTTTTTAAGAGATCATTGCAAAATATTTAGACTAGGGTCGAATTATAATTTGGCACATTAACTCACAATTTTACACATTAAAACCACTTAATTAATTTTTGGGGCGTTACACTTCCTAAAATGGGGTACGATTGAGCTTTTAGATTAGCAATTGAAAGAGGGGAAGAAATGGAGGCCAAAAGGTCGTGTGATGCCAAAGGAGGGAGGGAGGCAAGGTATTCATAGTGAAAGAATTTCACTATCTAAAATTATTTTAATAATTTATATATTATTTTATTTATTAATTAATTAATTTTTTTTCTTTTTCTTTCTATTGCCGCCAAGCAAATCAGTATTGTTGATTTAATTTTTCTTTTTTTTTTTTGCATGAGACAGCCGTTACTTCATCTATATCGATTATGTTAGACATGTATGCCCTAAGGAGTAAAAATGTAACGAGTTTTTGAAGACATTTTTATCAATAAAGAATTCATTTATTATTCATATACCAAATCTTGTCCTCTATACGTTCATATTTGTTGAATGTATGATAAGCAAATAATAGTCTGAGACTGTCAGTCTAAACCTTTAAGAATTGGGCATATGATGGACAGATTATGCGGAAGACACGATTCTTAAGGTGACGGTCTAAATCATAGGATCCGCAATCGAGGGAATAAAGTTGGGCACTTTATTCATGTAAAGATTGTTATGTTGTCTATATCCCTATTGGGAGATGGTTTGTCTTGACCATCGGAGGTGGACTCCGTGAATAGAAACATTGGCACATTGTCATAGGTGACGATGTGTTGGATCGGGACATAAAGTGAATTGATTTGGATTAATAATTCTGTCTTGGCAAATCGATTCACTTTAGACAATCATTTGTATTGCATCTTAATCCTGAGATGAATAGTGGGCCCGTTGTCTTGACTTGTGTCTTTTGATGTGCCAAAGGGTGACACCCACATCTCAATAGTGGTATGCATGCCGGTACGTTGGAGGCATGACTCTTGATAATGTAGACCTGTTATTC